>JAOTQE010012901.1:0-10964 GCA_025631205.1 Nesometra sesokonis | reverse complement strand
TATTTTATGTTGTCAATTTCTTTAGATTTGGATTAAATTTACTTGCATTTATTGATAAATTAAAAACTTCTATAAAAGATTGAGCGTGCGCAATTTCGACATAGCAACAGCCTTAGAACGTACCACGATTTGATTGGTTGGAATCCGAAATAATAGGCGCTTCCATGGGATTGCACTTTGCTGTGGAAGTTCACCATCTAGCTGTAATAATAAATCTATGGTTGGACATGATTATAAGGAATGTGATTTTTAAAAAAATGTTAAAAAATACCAAAAGAGATTATTTAGAAATTCTTTTTTTATGATGGGATGGGCAAGATGTTGGCTTTTATGGTGGAAGGGGACAAAAGTTGGTAATTTGCATAATTATGACGTCATGGTGACCATTTTTGATTTTTTCCATCAAATCTGTGAAAAAAGCTAGTTTCTCACCAAGAAACTCCTAATCGATGCCATGCAGATATACACAATGAATAAAAATAAAAAACTTTTGGACCATTCTCATAATTTTAAAACAAAATAAACACAAATTAATGTTTATCAGTAAAATCGTAAAAAACAAATTTAAAAAAAAAAATTAAATATAAATATAAAATATTTTTGTTTTAATGTTGCAAATATGTCAATGTTGAGAGGGTGCATGTAGTATAGGCAAATATTTTTAAAGAATTATTTATTTTGAGCCTAGTATTACCGGACCCACGCCATTCAACGACATTTTTTTGGGCCCTTAATACTGGGCCCATGTAGCGAAAGGGTTAGTTTCTGGCTGTGAATTAGCTCTAAATGAGTATCTGGAATTTGCCAGGGAAGATAAAAACTGGCATAGAAATGAACTGGCCACCTTTCATGATCCCAATGTAAGTACATTGGACATCTAATCCAGACTATCAAATTCTTTTGACAAAAACACTTTGGCACACCCATATATGGTCATGATGTCATACCATGACCATACATAGAAGTATCATTACCATATATGGGTATCATCAAATTTTTTTGTCAAATTATAAATTTGATAGTCTGGATTGAGATTAACTGTAATAGGTTATTCCCACATTCACAAGCCAACCACACAATGTCAGGGCTTACTACAATGGACCCCGAACAGCTCATGTCATGCAGTTTGTATTGAATGAATTGCATTTGTCCCCATAAAAAAAGTTTTTGGTATGACTTTACTAATTATAAACTTTTATAAATATAAATTTTAACACTAGACTGTATGCAGGACCTATTCTTTTAAAAAAAGATAATTTTAAGCTAAAATGAGAAAAAAATATTCCTTTGGATTCTGGTGAAGACCGCTTTATAAAGGGACAGTTTTAATTCAGGTTTTTTGTCCACAGTTTATAGGGTTCTTTGATATTCTAAAATTAAACAAGTGGAAACTCAATCTTTGCAATCAATCAATTATTTATTTATCAACTTGTTCTTTGCTTTTGAATTTTTTTTATTGCTATTTCAGAATGATTTTTACAATTGTATGCCATTCGACAGAGGCTTGGTTTGCAGTAGGTACAGCAATGTAAGTATAAGCCAAAGTCTCAGATAATGTAATGTACATAGATTTATATAGCACCTTGTACTGTAGAGTCTCAAGGTGCTGTGGACCAGATGTTACACATTTATATGACTATTCTACTCCTCTAAGGGTCACGTCATGTCATGTATCAAGGACTGGCTTGAGGAAGGATAAGTTGCAAAGCATCTTTCAACAATAGGCAGATAAAAAAGGTCAAATTATTTCATTTTTTTTTTATTTCAAAAAACATACAGTAAAAACATCCAATTTTCATACTTTAAACATTTTCAGATATGATTAAAAAATGGTCAGATATGCAATTTAAATTGACACTGGTTAGACTGAATATACTGTACTAATGAGCAATTTTCAAATGCAGTTTCCTCAAAACAAATTCCATTTTATTATACCAATCCAAGCGAATTTGAAGAGTGCAATCTAAATTTGAATATTTCATTAATTTTAATAATAATAATAATAATAGAAGTATTTCAATGTCCTCCCCTCATTGAGAGAAGACGTGTGTTTGATTTGATATTTTATTCATATGTTTGAATTCACTTTTTAATTGTGATCTATGTTCTCTATTTTCTTTAAAAATTAAAAGACCAAATTCACAAAATAAAAATGTGTTAGCCATTCCGCTAAATAGAGTAAACTGTACAAGAAACGGTTTTATTCACAGACTTGCCTCTGATTACAATACCATCTCTCAGATAGATCCTACGATTGATGTTTTCCATTTAAGTCAAACATTGTTTAAGCGTAAAGTTCTCAGTTTAATTGTTTAATTTTTTTTATTACTGTACATGTCCATTTTAAGATTTTCCTATTGTATTTTATGAATTTTTATTGTATATTTTTAAAATGTATTTTTATATATCTTTAAAAATGAACCATAAATTTAGTTTAAGACATCCTGTTATTGGCCTTTGGCTGTTGGGTGGTTGTGAAATAAAATAAATAAATAAATAAATAAAATAAAGTAAAACTAACATTCTAAACTTTGATTTTTCTTAACTTTGCAAGGGAACATAGTATTAAACGTTAAAATTACTTTTTGATGTGAAAGATAATGTGTAGTTTCATAATTTCAATAAAAAAAAAATTTAAAAATAGTGTTGTGCTCTAATTTGAATAAATTAAGGTAGCAAATGTATGTCCATTTATGTAACGCCTGATACACATGAGTCTCAAGGAACTGCGGAAAAAAACGTTATGTGGCAGAGCTAAGCAAAAGAAGGGATTAATTCAAAAAATTGAAAATTGAGATAACTCAATTTTTCAATTTTTTTGAATTAATCCCTTCTTTTGCTTAGCTCTGCCACATGACGTTTTTTTCCGCAGTTCCTTGAGACTCATTTGTATCAGGCGTTACATAGATTGACAAACATTTTCTACCTTACATTATTCAAATTATAACATAACACTAATTTTTTTATGTGTACTTTTTTCTAGAAATAAAGGCCTTGAGAAGCCAGCCACATACAAATGGTGTATATCAGTTTTTTTGTTTGGTTATTTTTCATATCGAGACCTACTAGCGTATGAGCCAACCAAAGCCAAGTGAATTCCAATGCTACCTGTAAGTACTATTTAACCTCAAATGGTGTCAAATATCTTCCACTAACCCTGTATAATTTAAGAATTAAATTTTTGTAGATTATAAGGGTTACTGAAGTCTATGTAGTTTATGATATTGATACCCTATACTTACAATATTCGGTGTCGATGCCTGCACAAATTAAAACACAAATTTTGGCCAGTTTTGGCTGAATTTGAATTGCACCAGTGGAATGAAAGGGTATCAAAGCCATTTTTTACAAATTTTATTTAAAAAAAAAATACAGGTAATGTGACCTTAAAATTACTTGCAATAGAGCCCTCAATTACTGTTATGACTCTGCTAAGATCATCTATGTGTTAATGTAATGTAATGTAGTTTGATTTATATAGCACCTTATACAGTAGAGTCTCAAGGCACTGTGGACCAGATGTTACACATTCATAAGACTTTCTACGACCCTTAGGGTCACGTCATGTCCTGCTGCCCGATACAGGCGGTCATTCTTCTGTCCACGGCAGGTTATGCATGGACCAGTACACCAGGGTAAACCCCCTACTCAACTCAAAAGATGTACTGGGTTCTTTATAGTGCCAACGAGCCATATGTATAAACTGGGCCTACAGTTTATAGTCCATATCCGAGAAGACTTTGTTTTCTTTTAAAGCCTGCATTATTCTGTACATTAAAATTACCAGTTTGCTGTTTCATAGCTATCCCCTCCTGACAATGTCATATTTATATCTGTATATTTATAGTGTCGTAATATTAATATATACTAAAATGATATTTCTATTGTTTTCAACAGTATCTGTATAGGAAAGATAATGGATAATGAAGAAAAAACACGTCTTCCATGATCAATATCAAAGACTCATGTTAAATTAGGTTTCAAGCAGGTGTATTGAAAGGGTATTTGTGATGTCTCGCCACAAAATGAGTCACCTTGTAGGCGAGATCAAATTGAGATAATTACCAAAATATGAAGTCTAAAGTGACTCATAGCTGTGAGTTCCCACCACAAAATGATTTGCATCGTGAAATCTAATTGAAATAATCACAGTCTGAAGTCACATTTTCAAGAAATTTAGTTTTAATCAATTATTACAAGTACAATGGCAGATGTATTTCATTATATTATACTTTTTAGGCAGGAAAGTGTCCTTCATGAAGATTTTCTGAGATTTATAGTCTTTCGTTTATTTTTCGATTGCTTCATGGCCGATTTTCTCAATGTACTATATTTCTATACATGAAAACTCCAAATGTTCATCCAATGAATGTCATTTAAAGTGTAGATTATAGCTTATATTATGCCTTATTAGACAGTACCGAAACTCATTGTTAGCATTTTAATATTGCAAAATTGGGGTAAATATTAATCTTCTAATTTTAAGTGGAATGATCATAATACATTTCTTCAAGATAAGCAAGTTATTTTGAAAATCATTTTTTTGTCATTTTTTGGGTGACAGTACATCTTTAAAAACTCAGAAATAGCTTCCAAGATATGATTTCCTTTATGAGTAAGATATTGATTGGTGCCAATCAGAGGTTACCCAACAAAAGGCGTATGGGGTTTCGTCATCATACAGTATTTTGTCAAGTTTTGTTTACTCTTTGAAAAAAATAACTCTGTTAACATGGTAGATATAGGTGTTAACAGGGTTAACCCTATAAGAACTACCATGTACAAGTCTTGCTACCTTTCTACCACATAAACACATTATTATCCCATTATAACTAAAACCCATCACCAGGTCACAGCTCCTCTATTAAGGGAGACTACCAAGTATATGATCAGAAATACGCTACAAGTACATAGCAAAATATGGCTATTAATAGACCTTCAGACTAATTAGAACTGAAATCATAACAATCAAATACTTATTGACCTTAAAATATCAATAACATCAACAAATATACTATCTAGTTGGTAGTTCTTTGTGGTTCTAGAAAGATCTTCCTAGTAATTAAACATGGTAGATCTACCTACTTGGAGGGTGTTATTTTTTTCAAAGGGTAATAATATTGCCAACAAATCTTTTCTTCAAGGCTTACAATTTAAGTCCATCTCTTAATTCTTAAATTATTCACTAATTAAAATTACCTTTAATGCTGCCATGGTTTTTAGAATGTAAATACATGTGATTTTATAATGAAATATATTTTATTTATTGTATGTATTTGTATGGTACCATTATAATAATTTATTACAGTAATTCAAAACTGCCAGAAAATATCGTGCTGAATTCAAGTTTTTACATTTTGTATATACGGTATTGATTTTTATGATTAAATATATATATATGACCATTTATTATGATTTTAGTATAAATTTACTGATATAATATACATATAGTACAACAATTTTAAAACAGTAAAATAAATATATAGTATATGAACGCCCTTAAGAGTTTCATGTATAAAACTAAATATTGATGTCTTGGAGCACTTCTAGATAATGAGGCCATGACGAATCTGGTAGAGAGCTTGTTCAAAAATAAACATCAAAAAGATCTTGTATAATGAGATTTAAAAACTGACTACGGAAATGGCTGATGGAGTACGCTTTTAAACAGGTATCCAGTAAAGAAATAGTGCTGATGAAACATTGTTGCCAAATTTCATCCAAATAAACTCTCTTGCCACACAGTTCAAACTTAGTTCTGAAAAGCTTGTAAACAATTGCACCTTGCTATTGTCAAGAATCTTCATGTTTTAATGAATCTATTCAGTTAAACCTCTCTGTGCGGGCACCTCCCATAACGGACACCAATTTAAAGACCATTTCTTTCTATCTAATCAGTGCATTTGGTACCTCCCATAAGCGGATGCGGACACTTTTTGTCATAAAATTTACATTTTTTTGTATGTTAATTTACCTCCCATAAGCGGAAATCCCAGAAAATTTAGTGATTTTTCTCTAAAACGAATTCAATTTTCTGTACAAAATCTCCCTTACATTGTACTGGATGGGATACTGAACCAATCTTAAAAATGGTAAAAAATATAGAATGCGCCGTCTAGCTATTTAATAAGACATTTCTGCTGAGAATGCCGTGAAATGTGAAACATAAGGACGTGTACATAATTTTACAACTTTGGCCCTCTCTCGGCTGAAATTCTCGTAAGCGGACACTTTTCCCAGACCCGAAGGTGTCCACTAACGGGAGGTTCAACTGTACACTGTATTCCTGTTACCAAATCCCGGTGCACAATTCGCAAGGCAATTTGCTCAGTATTACCCTTCTGCCACACACTGTGAGCAAAATTTTTATCAACAGAATATTCTTTGCATACGCGAGAGCGTTGAACAATCCGATTATTGAAGGTAATGGAATCTGTGTACTTCAGTTGATATGCGCATGCGCAGTAACAGCAGAATAGTAAGCAATTTGCTTAGCTTTGGCACACACTGAAAGCCAAGTGCCTCGAATTTCAAAATTATCAAACACAATAGATATTTTGCTTACTGCCTCACAAGGCACTTTTCTTTCTAAAAAAATTGATGCACGATGTAAGCAAGTGCCTTGCGAGGCAGTTTGCTGAGCAAAATTCCTGAAGTATGCGGCAGGCTTTGAAGAGCCTAACCATTAGGATGGAAGTAACTGCTGCTCTGTTTCACTGTTCTCCTGGACTCAACTGTTGACCCACTGGTGCTGTTTTCTGGGTTATTTAGGTTTTAGGGCAGTGCTGTCCTCATTCCGGTTATGCTAGTGGGCCATGATAGTCTCTTCTTGATTCTGAGACCCCACCTATCTATTAATCGTTTTGATTTTGCTTACACACATCAGATCAATCAACTCAATTTCTTTTCATTCCGTATCACATCCAGCAGTGAGTTTTCTTCCCACTTACAGGATGAGAGTACACCATGCCTTTTAAACCAAGTGTCATTATGAGGCTTAGGGAGTTGCACTGTTAAGCAGTGGTGGCACCAGGATTTGCCTGACAGGGGGACCAACGAGAGAAGTCCGGGTGGGCATGGCTACCAGTTTTGGCCCATTTTTATGTCCATTTTTAGGGTCAATTATAGAATATTTTTACTTTTCCCCAACGGGGGAACAGCAATGGTGGCACTATCCCCTCCCCGCTAGTGCCACCATTGCTGTTATGTCTTGGAAAAGAATCTAGTGCTCAGCCAGGTTCGAACCCAAGACCTTGGGACTGGAAGGCAAGGATGTATCCACCAAGAATCACCAAGCCACAATGAAGAATTATCAAAATACAAAAGACAAATATAGACAATGCACATACAATCAACTCGTCTTTAATTGGTTTATTTTTTGCTTGTGCAGTACAATACCGAAATAATACAATTGAGATGTTTAAAACATTTGTTTAGAATTCCTAAAATAAACAATATTACCAACTTGTTTATTAATAAAGCTGTTTAGGAAGTACATATTTTCGTTTTTTTTTTTTGAAATATATCGATTTACTTCTATAATGACAAAAGAGATTGTTTTCAGAGTTGTTCGTTAAACAAAAATTTTGGTAGACTGTACTTGCAATACACAAATATGATATCATTTTTGTATAATGTTGCATCCTGACATGGTGGCATGTATCTCATTGCTTTATGTATTTTCTGAAATTAGTTGTAACTATGTGAGTATTTTTCGTGGGCAGAAATAGTATTATTTGTGTCATCACAAATCATTTTATCCATTTTATTTTATAGAGGAAAATAATAAAAAATATTCCTTTTAATTTGGTTGGAGTTCTACCATGTTAAGATGTAAATAAGGATCCAAGATTTTTATGGGTTTTTTTTGGAAATGTTAGGACATAAGAAGGCATATGTTTGTCTTCCCCTCTTTTAGTTTAGGGCAGGCGAGGAGAAAAACTGAAAATTACATGGAATCCCCGCCTTTACATTTACAATTACACTGTATATATTTATTGTTATGTACAATTACACTGTATATATTTATTGTTAAGTATTTTCTTGTGAACTGTTGTAATTTTAAGCGGATCCATAGCTGGCTTCAGTAGCAATAAAAATCTTGAATCTTGAAAATGAAGGTACTGACAATTCCCCTACATGTGATTGTGTTGATAAATGAATTTCAACCAATATAGGAGTGGTGGGGGAGGCAAACAAAGTACTTTTTTTCTTTTGTCCTAACCTTTCATAATTTCATGGCAGGATGAAATTTAGACTCGCATTTTAGTTTTTCAGTGTGAAATGGAAAAACTTGTTAATGTATGGAAATGGTAAGCATGCTTATTTTTCCTCGATATATTCAAATGGTTCAGGCGGTTCTGGTTCTTTTTCCTCTTCAGCAAGTGATGGGCCGCCAGCTGAAAGATAAACAATAAATGCAATAATAGAAACAGCAGCAGTGAAAAGATATGGGCAACGAGCTGAATGATAGAACAATAATTTATTAACAATAAAAAATTTGACCCACTCTAGCAAAATGAAACAAGTAAACAATCTGCATTTTTTTAAATTTGTATGCTATCTAACAAAAAATGTACAATTATACAAGACACACTGAAGGTGGAAGGGTTTGAGAAAAAACTACAGTTCCACTAATTAAAAAACCTTCCATCTTTTATCGATTGAATCCACAGAAAATGACAATTGACCTTGTCTATTAAAGGTGAAGATTAAAGATGGATTTAATAAGTCAATCGATCCTCCAGAAACCCCAAGTTTCATTCTAAACTAGACAAACTAATGAAATAAATGTAAACATGAGTAACATTTACCCTCTAAACTGAACTAAATGGTAGTCTAAAGCATGGGCGGCAGAAGGGGGATGAGGGGACGCGTCCTCCAGTGATAACTCGAGGGGGAAGTCCCCATGAAATGTTAATCCGACTACAAAATTCACAATTCAAAAACAGCATGTAAATATGGTAAACATGGAAATTGTGGACTTGTAAACCGCCTTCAGGGGCCAGGATAGCACGAATTTAGAGGCAATAACGTTTTTTGCTCATCAAATCCTAACCGGGCTGGGGTAGCTGAGCAAAATTTAACCTCGCCCCCCCCCCCAATTCAAAAACTTTCCACCGCCCCTGGTCTATAGATGGGTGTTAGGAGATTTTACTGGTAATTATAATAAAATAATTTTAACCATACCTGCAACAGACTCAACAACACGTTCCGGTTCTTCTTCAGTGAATTCCCTACTAGTCTTCATTAAAACAATACCTCCACTTGACAGCTGTAAAATAAAAACAAGAAAGCAATTATATATTATCTGATTTAGAAATTTACCGTATGTTGTTCATTGCACATCTAATAGTCAGCCATTTAATAAGTCAATCGATCCTCCAGAAACCCCAAGTTTCATTCTAAACTAGACAAACTAATGAAATAAATGTAAACATGAGAAACATTTACCCTCTAAACCATAAATGGTTGATTGTCACGGTGAACGGACGTGTTCCAGTTGAGCTCTCTAGGCCTGATCGTTATTTTGACGCTGGAATCTGTGCCAGCCCGGGAAATTCAAATATTCCCGCGGTCAACTTTTTGAGAATGGGCACTCCCTAGGCCTACCCGACTTGTATCATGCAACAGTGATACTTAGGTGGAGCACTGGACATTTTTAAATGTTGTAACATTTTATTTTTATACTGTGAAACTTTTTAAACAGAATATACACGTCCTAGCTCTTCAGCCGATCAACGTTGGCCTGTTATTACGACCGTGAACGACTGTACTGTATTGTTTTTAACAGGATGGCCTCTGTACTAAACTGTAAGATGTTTTATCTTATTTTATTGGTATTTACGTTTCATTTATATCATTCGTCTGCGTGTAATGTGGTTTGTACTTTTGATCCAACAATTATTAGAAGTGCCTCAATCGATATATCATTTTTGGATCGTCATTATAGCTTTATTGCTTACTGTAGTCCTCATGACGTTGTCGTACCTTGTATTTGCATAACAGCTGTGGAATTTCGCTTAATCTGCATAGGCAAACGCTTTGTTGGTAGACCTACGCCTTACTACAACAACAGCAATGCAACATTTCACGCTCAAGTTTTGTATTTATCCGGAGACGTCGAGGTAAATCCTGGTCCAGAACATGTTAATAAAAATAAGGACGTCCATAACCAAAATGATGTCTGTATTTACTACCAAAATGTTCGAAGCCTAAAAAACAAATTGGACACTTTCCGTGGTGAGCTTTACACTCATATTGTTCTGCAATCCATTGATGTTGTCGGACTTTGTGAGACTTGGCTCAACGACAATGTCGATGACGCCGAAATATCCTTCAAGAATTTTTCAACTTTCAGGAGGGATCGTGGTGATGGCAGAAGAGGAGGTGGCCTTTTGTTATTGGTTCATGATAAATACAAATCTCGTCGCCGGTATGATTTGGAAGATAACACCCAAGAGCTTATGTGGGTTGAACTTTCACTATCAAATAAAAAGAAGCTCATCATTGGCCTTTATTATAGACCACCGGACTTGGGTCTTCAGTCAATAACTAATCTTGCTAAATCCGTTGAGACCGTTCTTTTTCATTACCAAGACTCCGACTATGATTCAATCATAATTGGCGACTTTAATCTCCCAAATCTTAAATGGGATAGCGATGAATTTGAGTCTCTCTCTAACTTGGACCAAACCTTTGTTGACTCGGTCTTAGATAGTAATAATCTTTACCAGTGTAACAAAATGCCCACTTATAATGATAAAACGTTGGATTTAGTTTTGTGCAATAAACTGTTGGACAACCATCGTATCTCCACTGGTCTTAACATTTTTAATTCGGACCATGAGTCTGTTTCTATTTTTTATTCTTTTAATGTGAACAAGAATTTTAATTGTGATAATTTTAGGACCTTATACAATTTTAAAAGACTTAATCATGAAAACTTAAATAGGACTCTTTTA
>JAOTQE010012890.1:685-10965 GCA_025631205.1 Nesometra sesokonis | reverse complement strand
CAAATCGTCAAACTTTTTTTAACGTCGAAAGTGACCCCTTTTCCTGTCGATCGTTGTGAAAATCGTCATTTTTCAAATTTAACGATCGAAAACGCCGATTCAAATCGCCGTTTTTGGGAATAACGATCGACAGGAAAACAGGCTTTAGATTCTGAGGAAACTAGCCAAAATATATTTTTCATTTAAAAAGGCACAATGAGCATGGACGCATAAAAAAAACTCGATGTGTGAGACAAGACCATATCAAGAGCACTGTATTGCAATAAATAACCATTACCATTCTACTCTTTATATGTATACAAGGGCTATTTTTCTATTTTCCTTAACTTCTTTGAAAGGATGCTTTGTTATACCAAGTTTCCCTACCCTATCCATTGACTATGATTACATGCTATTACTAATATATTCCAACTTTTCATAGAGTTTGCACTTTCACTACTGAGGAATACCGAAGCATAGTGATAAAAACATCAAGTAACTCAAATTTTCTTGTCGGATCTCACATGTGGTGTACCACAAACATTTGATTAAATTACCATAATTGTATAAATAAACATCACATTTTGGTCCTATTCATAGATGTATTACTTTAACTGCTAGAAGAATACATAGCCCCAAAGAGCAATTCCATTGAAGCGCCTACTATTGAATGATATGTCCAGAATCCAACCAATCAAATCGCACCAAGTTTTATAAAAGTTTCAAATTTATCAATACAAGTAATTTTAATACAAAGTATAATGGCAATGCCAAAATGAAATATGTGTAGCATATGCAAATAATTTGTATGGAAAAAGTCCATTGACCACAGAGCGCCGTCCTCTCGCTTCTCCATCCTCTTGCTTCACCGTCCTGCAGAGTAAAAAAGTGTGGTCGGCCAACTTGATTTTTCCGGCTTTATTAATACTGAATTTTTTATTTTTAAGCCTATTCAAGTTGATGGTAAATTAAAGATCCGAGAAGCCTTGCCACATGATGAGGGAAATTACACTTGTATCGTTCAAAATCCATTTGGCTCTATAAATTTCACGTTTTCAGTACGAGTTAAAGGTTAGTTTTTCAGTTGTATTTTAAGACTTGAGCCCTCATCTGTTAATAATTATTAATTTATTTTTTAATTAACTTATTTTGTAGACCATTATATTTTAGATTTGTGATAAGATCAAAAATATGTTATGCTTTTTAAATTATTCTATAAAAAATATTTAATATTATGTTTGTATTTAACTTTATACCATTTATGTTTTTGCATTGTTTCTGAGAAGACACAGATATTCCGCCACGTAAGATTTTTTTAACATTTGGGTATATATATTAATCAATGTAATGGGGAAAATAAGAATGCAAATGTATAGTTAATTGAAACTATAAATAGTGGAGCCATGATATTGTTGTTTTTCATTGGGTTTTGCGCAATACATGGTACATTTGTTGACCCATACGCTGTTAGCATTTTAATACATGTTTTATTAAGATGAATGTGTTGCCAGGGTAAAAAAAACAAATTACTGTTTTCTGCTGGTGCTATAAATTTAACATAAAAGAATTATAGTCCAATTTATGTTTTTTATTGTATCATCATGTGACAATTTAAAACAATAGAAAGATTGTTTTATTCAGTTGATTATAAGTAGTTGGTGAGTTTAGGGTGGGGGAGCCTCCCCTCACTGCAAATTATTTTTTTGCATTATGCCAATAGATAATATACAAAGACAAACTGTTTTACAGCAGATGGGTATATTATTTTAAATTGCTGTTAATTAAAATGGGATAATGTTTATTATTTCAGGGCTGTAGAGTTAGCATATAACCATGGATCATACCATTTCATAATCATATTCAAAATAATATTCAATCATGTTCATTTTTGTTTGACTTTTGCAATATAGAGTACTATACTGCCTACATCACAATAATAGGTGATTTCCTTTGTTGTCAACAATTTTATGTCTGAATGATTTTATAAAATTTTACTTTTAAGAATAGGCTTTTGCAATGGGACATTTTAAAACATAATTTTGTACCATCAGAATGTACTAATAAAATGAAAGCTTACATTATATTCGTTTCCACATTTGTACCAATTTAACGTTAGAACCTAAAATATCAAGATGCAATACCGTAAGCTTAGAAATAAGATAAGCAATGTTTATTTGCATAAGCTAAAGACAAGTAGTTGACCACATTTTTGTGTTACTGCTTGCAACAACTGGTGCCATCTATGGTGGTGACAAAACAGTGTAGTACTTTATATATTCTCGTAATAGGTTCTTGGTCTGTCCATGTATTAAGTCAAAGTCAAACTTTATTTATCCTTCAACTAAGGAAATTCGGTACTCGCATTTATAAAATAAAAAGTTAAAATACAGAATAAAAAAGATAAAATGCATTAAAATATGCATCAACATTTAAAATTCTAATTAAATTGCTTGATTCTGGCAGGTATGAATGAACAGGAGTAACGATTGGTAAGGAGTCTGCGGCCTCAGTCTGTAACTTCACTGAACCATGATGCATTGGTGTAGGGGATAACCATCATTCTTAAGAATGGCGCAAAAAATCTTTTCCAGTAGTTTAAAGTAAACTGATTCAACCGACCATTAATCCGCCCCAATCCTCACTCCTGCCCTTCTAATCAAACAATCGATCCTGCTCCTGTCCCTCAGTTTGAAAGTAGCAGGGTCTATCGATTATTATGTATTTCAAATGTAGTACTGATTTAGAGCATTCTGTGATGCCTTAAAACAATTCAAAGTAAATGTTATTTTAGTTTCATACTGTATCTAGGACACTTTACTTTATATTGTGAAGGTTTTGTAATTTTTTTTTTGTGGTGGATTACAATTTCTTTAATAACTTTGCTATGTAATTTATAGAACGTCTCACACATCGACCGATCATCAAGCATATTAAACCTAGCGAGAACCAGACAGTGGTTGTGGGAAGTACGGTAACGTTTAAGTGTTCGGTACTCAGTGATCTTCATCCTTACGTGGTGTGGCTCCAATGGAATAGTGATGGTAATACCACGGAAACCAAGTCTGAAAGAGATGCAACTTTAACAGAATGGGGGGTAAGTTAATTATCTCTTGAGTACTTTTTTTCACTTTACCGATATCAAAATCCAAGTAAACATTCATTTATCAGGTTTGGATGTAGAAACCAGTGTGTGTTTTATTGAATAATCTAAGACATTTGTTAATGGTTTATGTAATTAAACATTTAAATTATGATCATATTGAACTTTCTTAACAAGAAAACGACCGACTATATCAGAACCCAGAAAAAAAAACACTTTATTCTACTGTTTCAAAACCAAAGTGCAAATTTAAAATTAGAAATATGATTAATCTTAGAAACAATTCTTTCAAATTTATTAACTTCAGCAAATTTATTGAATAATAATATATAGAAATCATGTGCTGATTAAAAAAAGTAAAGGTTTAACCAAAATTGATTTGTTGTTTTTTATCGCATCAGTGTTTTTTGAGATTGCATCATTTGTTCTCCCATCTCCATTCCCTGTTGCATGGAAAAATCTATTGATTTCTTCACTCACCGTTCCTGAGATAAAATTTGTCTCTACAGTGTGGAATTTATTTGAAATTGTCTTATCCATATCAACCTTCACAATTTTATTTTACTTAATAAAAATCATTTTGTATCTAAAAAAATTTCTTTTATATTTATTTATGAATGTTTGTTGAGGATTTAAGTAATCCTTTAATTTTGCCTGCCTTCCTGTCAATCTTTTCATATTTCACTTTAAATTGTTCATTCATTAGTTGTTACAATAGTAGAATAACAATCCAAGGATGTAAAAATATATGACTGAAATGATTGTTTAAAGTCATACGCCGTAATCAAGGGGCTGTATTGTTCTAAAAACCTCAATTATATAGAAAAAACCCCCCCCCCCCCCCCCCCCCCCCCCCTTTGTTCGTATAATTTTGATAAGGGGTTGAGTCCCTTGGGAGACCCTGCATGGATAGATTGTTGTTACTATTGCATGGATTGATTAGCATGCTCATTGAAGGCATGATTGATGTGATTAAACCCTAGATCCCCAGGCCTCGTTTGCTGTGAAGATCCCAGCCATCTGTTAATGTTATTGCATGATTGACACTACTGTTCTAATAGACCTTGACTTGTTATTAATATATATATAAATTGTATAGTTACATTGTTTAGAAAGCTGGTATAGCATTTTGTTCATATATGCAGAAAGATGTCATAAAGATATGAAAAGTTGTCTTTATTTTGTTTAATGAAATGTCTCTCTTTAAAATGCTTTCCTTTCCGTCTCTTTTTCTTTGTGTGCACGATTGTGCGTGCGTGCGTGTGTGTGTGTTTATCTACTCAGGAATTTTATCAGGTGAGATTCAATTGATCATAAAGTCTACGGAACTTGGGTCTATGTTCGCATGTCTGATAATCAAAACCCTTTCATAAATTATAAATTTTATTGTATTTTATTGGGGTTGGGACTAATGACTATTTAAATGTGCACGATTATCTAGCACGGAATAATTGGATTTATAAATTTCTGTCTTTGTTAAAAACCACTGCACGCTTTCATTAAAATTAAATTTGATGGAATTTTAAAATCTTATTTTTTTCTTATTTTTTGTCATATCCTAAGTTTACTCGCTGCTTACCTGATAACTACGTCATGCTTTATGGGTTATGTCATGCACTATTAGGTTAGAAAGAACCTAATGTGCTGTCTGGTTCGAACCCGGGACCTAGGGATTTCAAGGCAAGCATGTTAACAACCGAGCTAAAATTCCACTTTTTATTTTTTAAATATTTTCTTTCTATACAACTAAATAATTTCCAAATTGCATGAGATGTAAAATATTCAAATATTTTTTACTTTTTATATGTATAAAAGACCATATATTTGGGACAATGTAAACACTTGGGAAAGATTTTGTTTACATATTTTTGTTACTTTGTTTTGGGGTGTATTGTTGACCGGACATTATTAGGCCTACTCTACCATTGGCATTATTTCAACATAATGGAAATAATTTCTATAATCCGTTTTTTTCTTATTTGATGGTTGACATAATCGGCATATTCATGAAAAGTAATAAGTAAAAAGTTATGTATTACATTGTATTTTGGCATGCTAGTGTGTTGTCGTCGTACAGTATAATGATGGTATAACAGTACATTATGGTGTGTAAGAATTGTGGTTTTTGTTTTTATTTCAATGTAATTAATGGAATTATATATATATATATTTATCAGATGGTTACAATACTTAAGCATATACAAGAGTTATAAACATGTTTTATAAACGATATTTACAAGGTATATTTAACAATACATGGACAAAACATGATAAATATACAGTGATTTTGAAAATATTTATTTAGCATACATTTAACTAGTCTATTACTGTGAAACCTATGTTTTACGTACCCTGATTTTACGTTCCCCAGGTTTTACGTGACACACAAAATGATTGATGCCCACATCATTTTTAGAGAGATTTTTACCATCACAAAATATTTTGACAAAAAATAAATAAAATTGGGAGGGATAAAATTATACTTGTGTCCAAGATTTTACTTCATTCTAATATTCAAATAACCAAAAATTATGTTTTAATTAATGAATTAAAGTCATTTAAAATCCTTTTAAAACCATCATTTGATCGATTTTTCTCTAGGCCTAGCATAGGCTTACCATTATAAATAATGAGTAAAATAAACCAAACTATAGGGGCTCACTCTGGGAGCTAAAGAACGTTCTTATGCGATGGTAAATTCGATCAGTTTTAGTTATTTTAAAAGCATTTTATTGTCAATTTCTATAGTGAAATTTATTAAAACATAATAGAACATAAACATGACTAGTAAGAACTAGAATAAATAGGCTTGATTTGGCACAAAATCTCAAGCCGATCTTGGTGCTTAGGTCTAGGCTAGGTTCATGCTCTGCTCTGCAGCAGGTAAAACACTATTTTGTAGCCCCTAGCTAGTCCTCTATCTTACACAACTTGATTTTACTGATGCCTTGGATTACATACGACCTCTGGTCCCGTACCGTACGTAAAATATAGGTTCCACTGTATTATTCATTAAACAATGTGTGTTAGCAAATGGATGCTATAACATTAACATAGTACAACTGAATATCATCAATGTGGCACAATAAATCAATATGCAATAATAATCAATGACAATTGTCTTGTGTCGTAGATATGTTTCTTCTATTTCAGTTTACATTTTATAGAATTTCTAGGTGTTGTTCTGGAATGAAGAATCTGTTGACAAACCGTACAACCAGGTTGCAAACCTCCCCTTATGCTTGAAAGAGTGTAAGCCCAAAGTTTGCGATTTTGCATGTGAATTACGTAGAGTTTAACATTAACCCATTACACTTGTTTTGCATGTTTACATTAGGATTGCTGGCTAGAGAATCCATATTGGAATTGCAGCTATGCTACGAGTATCGTCTTCAAAAATCGAAAGGATCTGCCTTTCACGTGTCTCTCTACCGAAATGCGTAACGCAAAAGAGGTACCTAATCTACTCACTAATCTTGCTAATTAGCATGTTAACGTGCAGATTATAAAAAGAATACCATCATTAAGTTAACGATTTTTATGAGTGATACATTAAATTATTTCAAACTAAGTGGAATTTTGCTTAGTTAGCTAAATCTGTTGCAGTCGCTGTTGTGCCCTTGATCGTGGGTACTTTTTTGTCCTCTGACTACATAGCCACTATCATTGTTTCGGTTGGAGGCTCAAAATTCAAGCGTACCATCTTTCAGATGAGATGTCAAGTGTTGGTTCCATGTGCAACATGGCTGATGTTCATTTGACAGAATCCAATACACACTTTGGAAAAATATAGGGGGTTATCTACCATGTACTGCCCAATCACCACCAGAAAGACCCCACTAGAAAGTGTCTTATAACATGATGAATAAATCAAATAAAAAATCAAATTTGTTTGTGGTAAAAGAATTTTAGACCTGAATCCCATTACTATTTTGCCCTAAATTAAAAATGTTTAATCAATACATTAAATTAATTAATATTTATATTAATGTCTTAATGATGGTAACTTTCTCTTTATTACTTTGCATTATAATAAATTACACATTATGCACAATATATTTATTTCAGAATTAAGGTAAGTATTCATGTTTTTAATGAGTTATTAATGCATGGATTATCTAATAAAGATTATAACTTAATTTTATAATAATTTAATGCACATTTTGAATAATTAAACCTTAATAAAAAAGCTAATATAGATGTTTGAAAATCTAACAACACTAATTTTGTTAATGATACTAACATTTAATCTATCGGGGTCTCTTTTTAATTTGGATAATTATTTCCGTTTATTTTCTTTATTATTTTCTCCATATCCAGGTTTTATAAACTTACGATATATCTACTTTATTTTGGATTCTACCTTTTTGGTTTTCCTGGTTTCTTGTGTTTCTCTTTGTTTTTACCTTCGTTTATTTGTAATCCTTATCATTTTTGTTTCAGGTATTATTTTAAAATACTATATTTTTCTATTGGTTATGGATTATTTTAAAAACACTTATTTTTTCACTCTTTTATTTATAGCTTTTTAAACTGTATTATATATTTAATAAAAAGAAAATCATTTTCAACAAGTAGTTAGTGATGTTGTATTCAAAAGTTTTCTTCCAAAGAAAACATATTTATTGGTGTTTTTTGTTTGTTTTTGTTTTTTTTGCTGGTGATGGGTTTTTATTTGCTTTCAATATTTGCAATATGAGAGGAGTTTCAAAGATTACAGTATTAATTTTTAGTAAATATTGGAAATTTAAAAAGATGTCAGTCAATGGGTATATTTTACCTAATTTCTGAAAATATAATAAATTTAACCCTTTCACTGCTCCATGTTAATCCCCATATTTGTATGGAAAGTAGGTAATATTTTAAATGTCAAAAAAATACTAAACGATATTGTTTCAAAAGTATTTTTGTGTTTGGGTGGGCAAGGTGTTGGTCCATTGTGAGTGGGGAAAAATAGTAATTTGCATAATAATGATGTCACATGATGTCATAGCATCCATTTTTATTCAATTTTCATAAAATCTAAATTTTATTTTTAAATTGGAAATTTGTCTTGGATATTATAAAAACTAAAGAGGGCGTGTTTAGTAATAGACAAGTACCTTAAAATAACTATTTATCATATGCCCGGTAGTACCGGGGGCAGGCCGTTTAACATTTTATTATCCCGGTAGTACCGGGGCACGCAGTGAAATGGTTAATTTTTAATTAACTCATTAGTCTATGATGCTTCTCTTTGGTGGTGGACTCTGTATTTTGTTTTTAAATTGTTTATATTTGATTAAGACTATTATATAGTTATGTATTAATTTAAATTTGTAGGTAACCTTCCAATTACACATTCCCTAAATTAAATCCATGTCATTCTTGTAACACAAGCCATAGGTCCATTACACAAAAATGGAGGAATTCTGAACTGTTTGAGGGATGTTTAATTGGATGTAGGCCATATTAATACATAAATCTATATAGTATGTAATAATATATACAAAGGAAATTTTATAAAGGGACCAAAATAAGAATGGATGATTTCCCCCCCCCCCTCTTTTTGGTGAATTCTGGATCCGCCCTGAACTTAAAGTTGTTTAGCATGTGTATGTTGAGCACATCAATGTTTTTTTTTTAAATTAATCAACAATCCTTAAGTCAAATTTGTTAAAAAAAATGATTTCAATGCCACTTTTAATTCTATTTATTCAAGTGTTACTGTACAGAGCTTTTGGTGGGGTTCTTTTGGTAGTGATTGGGAGACATGCTCATATTCAATTGGTCCATTCATAGAATTCCACTTGTATATATTGAAACATTTATTTAATGTGAAGCGACATACATTTGTTCAATTAATAATGTACTGATTTATAACCTGACATTTGTTGGATATAGGGTTCAACTGACCTCACAGTTCAAGTGCTACAGCTCCAAAACGTTCAGCTAAACGATACCGGTCATTTCACCTGCATTGCCACCAACACCCTCGGAGTTTCACGTGAAGATGCATACTTGCATGTCATACCAGGTAACTATTGCATGTTCCAATGCTTGTTTACTATTTAAAATAATGTTCTTGTTTACAAGCTATTTTGTGTTTGTCAAGGAACAGTGTTTTTCCCAGGTTCTGGAAGAAGCATTGTACAAAATGACATTCAGGGTTTTGAAAATACTACTGTAGCGCCATTTTTGACCATCTGAAGGATAATAATAATAATTTTCATTTAAGCCCAAATTATGGTAGTCCTGACAAAATTTAAAATACCATAATGCTTGCTTGTAAACATCAAAACCAATTCTTTAAATGATGAGTATTGTTGTATCTTTAAAAGATTAACTTAAATGGCATGCTTAGTATATTCATGGCCATTGACTTTAGTTTTTTTAAAGTTAATAACATTTTAAGAAAGTCTGCATGCTTACTCTGTGATATGATCTTTAAGTCTCTGATGAATATATTTGCTAAATTCATACTTTTGAAACCAATCATTTTCACTGCGACATTCACTCGGACTTTAAAAAAATCTTGCATTGCTCAAAGCAGGATGACTCAAAATCTTAAAAATGAAGCCATTTTCTTTAGTGTTAGATTTCCCGAATTTTTTTCGAAGTATCCCAAAAATTAGAGGGATTAAAAAAACAAATTGCAAAAAATGCAATCAAAAGGACTCAGTACAGCAAAAAGAAAAAGAAAAAAAATGACTAAACCACCAAATTTTCAAAAATGTTCTTCTTGGGGAAACAAACTGTTTTAAGCCAGCCTCATTTTATGGTGATTTTAGTGTTGTTATTACTTAAGTGTTGTAATGAATTAATTAACTTCTAAACATTAAAATACTAAAACTGAATGTACCTGAAATATTTTCTTACTGATTTAGCTATAGAGACTACTTCAGTCACAACTGGTAATTATTTTATTATTGTTTTGAGCAAGTAGTATTGGTTCATTGTCCTGGGGAACATCATATATTGGGTTGATATTACAGTGTTGACTCTAGTATAAGCCCACTATTCGTGAGCATGGAATCGGTCTCTACAGTGTTGACTCTAGTATAAGCCCACTAGTCGTGAGCATAGAATCGGTCTCTACAGTGTTGACTCTAGTATAAGCCCACTAGCCGTGAGCATGGAATCAATCTCTACAGTGTTGACTCTAGTATAAGCCCACTAGCCGTGAGCATGGAATCAATCTCTACAGTGTTGACTCTAGTAT
>JAOTQE010012879.1:0-10965 GCA_025631205.1 Nesometra sesokonis | reverse complement strand
TAATTTTGTATTTCCAGATAATATTGCTGACACAGGTTACAATGAAAGTGATGAAGTGTAGCACATTGTTTTTTTTTTAAATTACTTGATCATATTTTAATTTTTGTATTTTCAGATAATATTGCTGACACAGGTTACAATGAAAGTGATGAAGTGTAGCACATTGTTTTTTTTAAAATTACCTGATCATTTTTTTAATTTTGTATTTCCAGATAATATTGCTGACGCAGGTTACAATGAAAGTGACGATGATGATGATTCTTATTCATCAGACCAGGATAATAGTGATAGTGCTGAGAATCTTGAGAATCAGGTAAGTCAATGCTTAAAAAAATATACCACATACAATGTAAGAGGAACTCTGGGATTAAAATTTCTATGGATAAATCTATAGAACAATTAGCTGTGACCTAATGGACAAAATTTCACAACATTTGGACAACAGGATAATGCCGAAGAATATGTTGAAAAGTGAATCCCAAATCAAAAGTGTGTCTACTACTCACTCAAATTACACTGTTAAAGAATGGGGAAATTAGAGATTTTGAAAAGGTTATGTTTAAAAACCAAACTCACATTACAAATTTATCTCACATAAATGGAAAGATCAGTCAAAATTTACATTAGAACAGATAATTTTTTAATGTGACATTTGATACGGTTTTCATAACCCAATATGAGTAGTAGACCTACCTGTTTTATAATAAGAATAATAATTATCAGATTTATATAGCGCCTTACATAATAAAGTCTCAAGGCGCTGTGGACCAGATGGTACACATTCATAAGACTGTCTACTCCCCTAAGGGTCCCGTCATGTCTTAGCTGCCCGAAAGCAGGTGCTACATTCTTCTGTCATTTTTAGTGCCTTCTTTGGAAAGTGTTTTCATTCATTAAAACATTGTCCAAATGTTGTGATATTTTGTCAGTAATTTGACAACTAATTTTCCATAGGTGTATCCATAGAAATTGTAGTCGTGGAGTTCCCCTTGAAGTGATCTGACCAAACACTCTCTTCTATTCTCTTTTGAAAGTTAAAGTATTGGGAGAGATCCTTCCTGGTTGCTGCAACAACAAATTTATGGAATGCTTTACCAATGTCCATTATGGTTTGTCTTCTGTTCTGTTCCAATGTTTTTTTTTTAAAACTTATATATTTAATTTTTCTGACTCCATTTTACTTGCTTTAAGCAGAGACCTTAGTAATTTTCACTATAAGTATATAAACATGATGATAATTCAGGTAACTCAATTCTTAACAAAAACACCACATACTTAATTTCTATCAAATATGAGTATTTATTGCAGATATACAAAAATTCAGTACAATATCCCAGAGGCTAACACCACTATATACAATAATAATCCTATACAAGTACTTTAGGAAGAATTAAATAATGAAAAAGAAGTGAAAATATAGGGGGAGGGGAGGGCTAGTGACAATTTAAAGATTACACTTACTATCGTGTGGTAGCCTAAGGAAGCATCTTTAGAACCTGAAAGGAAATTCTGGGTGTTTATAATTTGTGAGACCTCACCACAAAATGAGTCGCATCGTAGGTGAGATCAAATTAAGATAATCAACAAAGTAGGTCTGAAGTCAAATTTTTAAGAAATTTAATTTTAATCAATTATCAGTGCTATGGTACTTGTATTTCTCCACAATATACTTTTAAGGT
Source organism: Nesometra sesokonis (assembly GCA_025631205.1). NCBI lineage: Eukaryota > Metazoa > Echinodermata > Crinoidea > Comatulida > Antedonidae > Nesometra > Nesometra sesokonis. The sequence goes on along the minus strand of JAOTQE010012879.1, from coordinate 9,286 downwards.
CAGTTTTTATGCAGGAAAGTGTCCTCCATGCAGGTTTTCTGAGATTTATAGTCTTTTAATTGTTTATTTTTCAATTGTTTTATTGCCAATGTTCTCAAAATCATGTTTCCGTACATGAAAACTTCAAATGCTCATATCTCAGGACCTACTTATCCAATAAATGTCATTTAAAGTGTAGAATACCGCTTATGTTATGCTTTATTAGAAGGTACCACTAACTCAATTTTGGATTTTCCTACCATGAGACTTATTTTGTGGTGAGACCTCACATTTGGTCTAAAACTTGCTACCATATTTGAGCATTGTTTTATGTTAAAATTTGAAAACATATGGGTGTATAAAAGTTCTAACAAAGCGAAACTTGTTTGTTTTATTCTCATCACAGTAAAGATTATTTATTTAAAAATAAATTTTTCAGTTTTGCATGAATGAGTATTCTAATTATATATATATATATAGTGAGTTCTCAATACCAACAACCCTTTAGACCATCTGTTTTCTGTTCAGTTCAGTTTTGGGAAAGTCCATTTACATTAGTTTTATGAAGACTTCAAAGATTCAGGTGAGCATGAAATCTGATTTTCCAGGTGGATAGTTTTGTGAGATTCCAAGGGCTTTCACATATGTTCTTGTTTGAGGTATGGTTCGAGTACCGATTCTGAGAAAGAAACCGGATTCCTATTTTTTAAGGGTGAAAACTATTTATATTCACCTAATTCTATCTTATTTATGTAAATATAAAATGTCTTTGCCATTGAAAGATTAGGAATCTGATTTCTTTGCCAGAATCTGACTTACACCGGAAGGGAAATTTCAACAGATGTGAAAGTCCCGTTAAACGTACAAGATTTGTTTGTTTACAACTATAATTCAAATTTAAATATTTACAATACGTTATTACAGTTGGAAAATAATATTAGTAGTCAAAGGCTTTGTTATGTACCTATATCTCACCTAAAATAAGTTAAACACTGTAGGTCTAATCAAATAAGAACTATGTTAAACCACAACAAAACAAGGCATTTTAATGCTTTCAATTTTCTGCATAGATGTTGTTTGCCAAGAGCATACTGTGTATTTGTGTGCACGTATCCTAGCAAGATTGCCAGCTAGGGACATGTTCTTTAGAATACAAATTGAAAGCATACAGTTTACCACTGCATCACATAATTATTAATTATTTTTTATATCAAGGTTACTATGAATACCTATTCTGAATTATAGACTTCTGATAATGGTGTGACTTATATAACATTTATACATTCTAAACATGTTAAAAACTATATGATTAATTCAATCTTGATAATTTATAAAAGTATAGAAATGAGTTACATATACATCCAGCTATATTTAGTAAAATTCTCCATGAGACAAAATTGTTTCATACGTCTCCTAGTTAAGTAGAATGAAGCGAATTCGAGTGATACTCGCCCTAGATAGGACACTAGTCCATTACAAGTTCTTCCCAGTAACTTGCTAGAAACCCGTTTTACAGCTGGGTAGATTGAAGCAATGTGAGTAAAGTGTTTTGCCCACATGAGAGTGTGATACTATCCCTGGATGGGATGCTAGTCCATCGCAGGTTACTTCCCAGCAATTTTCTATCATACAGCTGGATAGAGTGAAGCAATGTGAGTAAAGTACATTGCCAAAGCACACAAGCAAGTGGTAAGCATGAGTCTCAAACATCTGATGTCTCGAAGTCTGAACCACAACCGTGACATAGAATGCTCTCACCACTGATTCATAAACAGCACAAATAGTCAAAAGTATTGATATAGTCTGCTACAAGTGTTCTCAAATACAAACAGATAACTCTACTTGCACTGTAGCAGTAAATAATTCCTGATTATTAATTAAAATAATAATTTTGATTTAGTTACAATAGACTAAATAATTATTGCCATAACCTGCTAGAATTATTCTCTAATGTAATATAATTTTGGTTTCATTCAAAGTTGAAGTAGATAAATGTTTGATTAATGAAGGGGTGGGATTTCTGTTTTCACCTTACAATTTTTTTTTTTTAAATTGAGATTGACCAAACACAAAACTGAAACACAAGATTGTACACACTATCGCATGTATACTCAAAAGAACACACTTATGTAATTGGTGTTGATTTTAGTATGTTCATTTATTCAAATTCTGGCTCCGTTTTTTTAATTTAATGTTTGCAATGAATGTGGTACATAAAAATACCAAATACCCTCATCGTTAAACCTTCAAACAGGTCCGTTTTCTTAATGTTTAAAGAAAAACAGTTTTTCACCCGCCCCTTCATTGAAATTTTCACAAAGTGACAGCAAATTTGTTTAGGCCTAATAGAGTAAACAGGGTTTTATAACTTTGCGAAATACGACATGAAAACAGATGTCACATTTTTGTTGATAAATGTGTTAAAAAATATCAAATGTTTTATCTATAATAGTTGATGATGGTAAATTAAGATCAATTGTGACAGATCCATGGTAATTGGTAGCTGTGGCGATAGCCTCCTCCTAACCTGGGTGTTCCCTAGATTAGCTAGCCTAGGCCTAGCCTTCCCAAACTATCAGCGACAAATAAAAACCGTGGTAGGATTGCAAATCGTCGTGCAAAAACTTCGGCATTGCCGTTTGCCGATGTTAATTTTGAGGGCTGAATTGTGACAGGTATTTTATGGTGTTTAACACAAATGTTTCTAGAATTTATGATGTATCTGTTTCTGTTATCGTAATTTATGACGTATCTGTTTTCGGTTATCGTAATTCGGTAAATTGCTAAAGCTCCCTATTAATTTGCTGGGTTAATGTACGTGTTACAGCTCAAATATTCTGTAGTTTATACCAAATTCCAATTTGTTTGTTATTAAATTTAAATAGAGTTAGTGCAGCTCTTGGTTATCTTTAGCTATAAGACACTGACCAAATATTTAGTCATCTTCAATATTTCGGCAAATGCAGATTGCAAAGACCATGCAAACAAGTTCTAAAACAGCGAGTCCAATGGCCCCACCTCTGATCCAGTTGCTGTATTCTTCAATCAAATCTTTCACTGTTGTTTTGCAACCTGTACCATGATATGTTGTGGTGTCCTTTTCTGTTGTATCATCGTCATCCCATGATGATTTACATCCAGGTGCATCGTCGACCTTATAGTCTGGATGCGAGGCTCCCACGCAGCAGGTTGGGGGGAAATCAGGAAAACCTGCGAATTTGTAATCACTATAAAAATAAAATGACAAACCATCAGGAGTGTTATCATAGTCTTTCCCACTGTTGTATCCACAGCAATCCAACGTCGCCTCAGCTATTTGCCATGCATCCCTCAATACGGCGGCATTTGTTCCGTTCCCGTAAGCGGCTTCAAAACCTTCAATCATACTTGTATCAATAGCCTCCTCAATATCCATTGAGTAAATTGAAGCCAAAATTCCAGCAGCTATTTGTCCGCAAAACAGGACAAACAAGAACAAGAAATACATAACAAGAAGATATCGGCATTCCGTGAGAGCTCCACAACATCCGCAGAAACCAACAAGGAACACTAAGCCTCCGGCACCCATCAGGATATAGGCACTGTACTCCAAATACTCATCGTTATTGTCTAACAATGTCGCAACCTCATCTATAGGAATCCATGATTGTAGGCCGAAGTATAGTATTATCCCCAAGGCTAGCATACCACCTCCACCAAGCCAAATTATGAAGTTGAACACAAACAGCAAGTACTTCATACACTTTACTCCACAGTCTCCCATAATGATATTTTTTTATTCCTTTAAAATGTTGCAAAAATGTTTGAATCCAATGTTAGTACATCTACGATTATCAAATTATTAAAGCAGTAACTCGGGTGTGGTTAGCTTTTACTCATTCAGCTATTGTGTAACCGTTACTGTAAACAAACTAAGCTAAAGGATCGTCGATTACTACATAGGGTGTACACTATCCAGTGGAGCATATGACGTTTTTCTATTATGTAGTTATAGTACATCACGGGTCACCTTCCAAAGAAAATACCACATGTCAACCGACAACTAATAACAGTTGATTGCATGGCATCCAATTTAACTAACAGCATTATTTTATACTTCAAATCAAGGCCTGTTAGTTAAATACAAACCCTTCAAAGTAATAAAAACCCCCATCGTCATTATTAGTTGAACCTGTGTATGTCATCGAACCATGCATATTTTCAAACGTTTTCATTTAATCAATAAAGTGAACAAAAAAAATAATTGATTTTTCTTCATACAAATTTGATATGTATACTGTATATTTAAACAATGGATATTGACATTAATATGATTAACATTAATATTATAATTAATACCCCTTTAAAAAATGTATCAAGGTATTTATTTCTAATTTAAAAACTAAAAACTAAGTAAGTTAGTGTAAATTAATAAATCTATTAATAGTCTGAATTTGAAATATTATCAACACTGTCGATTGTTATTGATATGAAGCAGAATAATTAGGAATCACTGAAGCGTGTCGTTATTGATAGGTCACAGTATTTTAATTATATGCAGTAATGTGACATCACAGGTCATTTTATTATTATTTTCCACCTACAAGCTGATGTGAATTACAGTACCCACAATCTGTACTATTATTATTATTATTCAAGTGTAATCATCCTTAATATCAGGTGGAATTGCTTTTAGTTTAATATAACTAAGGGACCGTCCATTTCAACATTTTCTAAAGAACACAAAACCAGAGATCTCGAGGTAGAAATCCTGGAGATTTTGTCGGCCAGCATTCATAACTGTTTTGGAGTAATATATTACATATAGTACTCCATTCGAAACTGTTTTTGGGCATCTAAGAGTGAAATTATATGAACAAATGCTTTGATTTTTACAAATGAAAGGTGTTTACTATTGTATTACAATTATTCACAAACAAACTTGAAAATAGGTACATTCAGTCTCCAAATAAATGAAAATAATCTACATATTATTTGTTTATTTTGCTGATTTACAAAAAAATCCTGGAGATAATCATGACACTTTCAAATTCCTGGAGAAAATTGTATATTTCCTCGAGCCCTGAGATGAAGCAAAATTCCTGGAGACTCCAGGCTAATCCTGCAGACTCCAGGCTAATTCCTGGAGACTCCAGGCTAGTCCTGGAAATTTCGGAGCCCTGCTTTTTTTAATGTGATTCTCGCCATTTTTTATGGTTCATTTTCTAACTATTCTAAGAAATGTACTACAGTAAAGTTGCACCCTCATCCGTCAAAAAAGTACTTATATTTTATGTGTATAATTTTTGTTGTTTTATATTAATTACCTCCCACTAGAACCAAATGTAGCTCACCTTTGCCTTTGGAACAGTACTAATTGTTTTGTGTGTGTCTTCTATAAACTTCTATGCCAAACTCCTCTATGTGCTAAAAATGCATTGTGCATAGTGGATGTTAAAAATGGTTAGTAACAAACCTACCATTAAGATTTGTCAGTCAAAAATATTATACTATAATTTTATTAATTTGATTCGAAAACCCCTCCCCCTTAGCGTATGTTTTGTAAACTTAAAAAAAAAAGCAAAACATTTTGGATGGCCCCTAAAGATATAGAGTGTGTGCATATACCATGTAATTGTTCCATAAAAACTCACTATTCATAATAAGCCTGTGTAATTGGTCCATGAAAACTCACTATTCATAATAAGCCTGTTTTGTGCATTTTTATTCACTGCATGTTTAAGTGATTTCATATTACACAGATTTACTCTTGATTTAAAATGCAACATTCATTATTTTGAAAGCTGCGGAATTTCATTTAATGAACGTAAATAGTATGAAAGCTTATAAGATCATACTATCTTCGCATAATGGATTGAACGGTGAAATTTTGTAAAAGAAGTAATTTACAAAATCGGAATATGGCCAACCTGATACGGCATACAGATCATAATTTTATGAGTTATTTATAGATTATTTTATTAACATTTTATTTATAGACTTTATAAATCAGTTAATTTGAAATGCAGCTGGTGTGTGCAGGGCTACGTTTGATCTGATTTAACGTTTATTATAAATATTAATACTCTTAAAATTATAAGTATTAATGGTGGATCATCATGGTTTATTAGTTTACTCACAAATTAAATTTGACATTTAATTGCTGATAAAAACTAGACATTCTTTATTTTTTATTTTATTTATTCATTTTGAAATACAGAAAAAGTGACTTTTCAAGGATTAAATATACAGTAACAAAAAAGCAACTTATTTTCACAACTAATGAAACTTTTTAGAGTTAGTAAATTTAAACAAGAACTATTGATTTTTACAAAAAAAAAGTGCCGCAAGAAAACTTTAGTGCTGTTTAATTGTTTAAATTTATTTAATCTATAATTTGATTAGTCAAATGCTATATATGGTCAACATTACTATATGGGTGCGAAACTTGGACTTTAAGCCTATCACAACAGATTATGAAGAAACTACAAGCCTTTGAATTGTGGGTATACAGAAAGATGATGAAAATTTCAAGGAATGACATGAAAACAAATGTAGAAGTTCTGGACATCCTACAAGTAAAACATAAATTCCAGCAATTAAAAAAATAAAGATTGTATACTTTGGTCATTTAATGAGAAGAAGTGATATGTAAAGAGTACACATGAATAGTCAAGTGGAGGGAAAGAGATTTAGGGGACATCCTAGAATTGTATGGACGAGAAATATTTATGAATGGACGAAGTCAACATCGTATGTAGAGATGGTTACAACTGGTTACAAAGACCCTTAAAGTTTGGAGAAGCATGGCAGTCAGCCATCTAGATGGAGATGACACCTGATGATGATGATGATAATTTGATTTATGAAAAAATCCTCTGATTTATTTCGGAAACCACATTGCCATTGTTTGTATAACATACTTGACAACCCCTATACTGACAAGCTGAGGTTGAAATTGAACATCACCCTGAAAAGGATTCTCGTTTAGAATTTTTTGGAATAAAAAAATTAGGATTAGTCAGATCCAGCATGTGAACCACAAAAACTCATGATGCTGCATGAATGAGTCAGTTAGTAATGTGGGATCTCCTCCTTTAAGTGGCATGAAATAAAAAGTAAATAAATGATAAATTTTTCAAACATGCCCCTCTATATGGTCATTTTTTTTATATGACCCAAATTTTATTTGAGTATAAATGTAACTCAGGAATTTGTGTTTAAAATTTGAGCATCTTTTTAACTACCAGGCTATAGTGCAAAACATTTTCATCAAAAACTTTAACAAATAAAATCCCAGTTACAAATTTCCCTCTTAATATGAAATAGAATCAGTAATTTCTGTAATTTGAGATGTTGATTTTTTTTTCAGTATATCACTTTTACTGTGTAAGTCTATCATTACCTAAATATCCTCTTTTTGTGGTTTTACAGAAAGAGTAATATAATAAAAGTATTGTACAAGTTATTATTTTAGATTTTCTGAATATTGTTGTGTAAGTCATTTTTATTGATGATTTTTACTCTCTGTCGATGGTTTAAAGCTTGTATAATCACAGAAGGCTGGGTCCAAATCCCATTGAAGTTCATTATGAATTATTTGTTTTACAGTTCCTATACATGTCTAAATACAATAATGTACAGTATAACCATGTTCTGCGTTTAAACTAAGCAACATTAATGTCGAAGCATACAACTTTTGTGTCCACCCTAATTCCAAGTTATGGTTTAGGCATAGCTATCCCCTTAATCGATGTAACTAGTTAACAAAATTTGTGACCACAGATGATCTATAAATCTTCAACCAATACTAAAAAAATACTCAGATCAAACTTGTTATTTGTCAAAATTTCTAACAAATTATATGATAAGGACAACATACTGTACAACCAGAAGTGGGATGACCTTATAATAAAATACAGTGTGTTTTAAAATATAATATTATGAATAGAGTTTCTATAACCATGGAGGAAATAGTTCTCCATGTTGTAACTATTATAATAATATGAATTTAAGAGGAACATAAAGTGTGTATATTGGCAAGCCAAGGTCACTGCTTAACAGCAGTTCTCGTATTTTGTTTGAGTACTTCCTCAGTATTATATATGTCTATTCTTGTGGGGAAACCTTGGCATGGATTGGTCATGCAATCATTACATTTTTTTCCAAATATTCGATAGAATTGAGAAGATGAATACTGTAAAACCCTTTATTTTCGCAGCCTTAAATTTTCATGATTTCATGATTTGAAACATTTCGCGACCTTTTATTTTCTCGATGGGACGTTTTAATAAATAACATTTTCGCAATTTTTACCCTTTTATGTTGCACACAATGTTATTTGTTCATAAACTTATTTTTTGGTTGAAGACGATGATGTTAGTTTTAAAAATGTTAGAACTTGTCCATGTTGACAATTTCTGGGCCAGATCCACCTACCTACTTATGAATGACCGATTCATCTAGTGGGTCTCACGATCCTTCTACATTGAGTTGCTAGGCCCAACCAAGCTAAAGTAGGCTGATTTCACGAAACAAATTCTACGATTTTGTTCACCAATTTCCGTGTAGAATTCCAGCCCTCCATTAGGCTACGATCGTTTATTGATCATGGGAAAGGTCTGCTTTAAAAAATCGGATTCTTCGTTTTATTTTCGTTGGGAATCCAGGCTTAGGCATATGTTTAAATCATTTTCCCCATGTGTTTGTGTACTGAAAGCAAAGTCCAGCTGAAAGCGATCAACACCCAGGACTCGACAGCGAAAAGGGACCAGGATGTACAACGCCACCACTCTTTTCATCTAAGAAAAAATGGCTGCGCCCAGGTGGTTTACGTTTTAAATATTTCCTTTCAACATACGGGTTTGTTTTATCGATAAGAAGGATATTTTGAGAGTCAAAACTCGTATAAGAGATACATTTATTACATATGGATTTGTGAATAGTGCAAAAATTGTTATTTTCATGAAATAAACATGTTTTAGACTTAGCCTCACTTTAACAGCTTCTGTTTGGCGTAGACCACGCTGTGGGCCGCGATAGCGGGTCCCTGGGTTCCCGATTGCGGCGATACTTGGCTCTCTTTCGTAGGGAATCAGTCAAATGCTGTTTGTAGTATTTTTTATGTGATTCATGAGTGATTGTCAATTAAATAAAAAGAGACAAGATCGTTTATTTTAAACATCAAATCTTTAGGAAAAGTTGTTTTGACAACCGTTTTTGACAAATAAAACCTTGCGATTTACGCGCGCCCTTAATTTTCGCGATCGTTGTGTCATCGCGAAATTCGCGAAAATTAAGGGCGCGCGAAAATAAAGGGTTTTACAGT
>JAOTQE010012868.1:0-10965 GCA_025631205.1 Nesometra sesokonis | reverse complement strand
GTGCACACGAGCCGTTTGTGTACACTGGGCCTACGGTTTATAGTCCTTATCCGAGAAGACTTGTTCCACCACCAGAGTACGTTGTATATTTTTATCTGTGAACAAAGCCTTAAGGTCATACTCTTAAACACATTTAAATATTTTATTTTTTTTTTTTTTAATCGTAATCAATACATCATGAATTATTTTCTTTCTATAGATTGCCAATGGATTGTTCAACTCTTTACTTCTGCAGTGAATGTTGTGCGTGATCCAGGGACTGATATAACGGTATGTTAAAGATTAAATTTCAATCCAGGTACTTAAATCAATACCTGTATAGATGTTTAAAGGGACATTGCCATGTTTCAAAAAGACATTAGAAGAAATGCTGTAGTAGTGTGAACACTTAACTAAAATAATAATGAATTCTTAAAGGGACTACGATTTGTCAAAAAAAAAAACAAAAACTATTGCAGTTTGATCATTTATTTATTTAATATTCAAAAATATTTCACTATTGATTAACCTAAATATGCTGTTTGTGGTAAAACCAATCCAAAGGCACAATGTTTTCTACAATTATACAAAAAAAATTAAAATTGCTGATTTTTTATATTCTTTTATCTCAAAAGCATTCAATTTAGACCTTCAACATATTAACTATTTTCAGATATTAGCAATTATTTTTTTTTAAATGCAATTTAAAATGACCCTTTTTAATCATGGTAAACTAATAAGCAATTTTAAAAATGCAGTTTTCTCCAATCTTAAATTTTTGAAATATTCAAACTAACAGCACAAGGAAAAATGTAAAACCTATGTTAAAGATAATAGGGGCATTCACACACATGAAAAAATAGAGATTTGAAAATTGATTATTTTCGAATGATCATGATCCAAAAATTTTTTTTGCGAGCAATCATATACACTAAAGATATACACGCAACAGATTCACATACACACAGCGCTCGGCAAATTATCACGGTAATTCTGAAAAATTGCATAAAAAACTGCGAATTGGATCGCAATCGCGAGAGTTTTTGAAATTTTTTTGTTCACACACAAAAAAATCAATTTTTCGCAGTTCAAAAATTGATTTTCTAATTCCAGTTTTTTCCACAAGTGTGAATGTCCCTGATAATGTAAGTTTCATAGGAAGAAAGAAAACACTTTTTGTCATTTTTAATCCTATCCCTCCTTTCCTTTGAAAAAAATAACACCCTATGACTAGGTTGATCTACCATGTTAAATTACTAGGGAGATCTACCTAGAACCACAGAGAACTACCTAGTAAGGTAGTATATAATTACCCCGCCTGTTGATGTTATTAATGACTTAAGTTTTATTCTAAACAATGGCTGTATTTTCCTATGTATACTTGTAGAGCATTGCTGACTATCCTTGGTAGTATCTCTTGATATTGTAGTTTTTGTAGGGTTAAACCTCTTAACTACCTTTTATCTACCTTGTCACTACCATTATCTACCATGTTAACAGAGTTATTTTTTTCAAAGGGTTTGGCGTGGCCCTGCCACTTTTGTCAAATATCTTAGGAAAAATATATACTAGTTTGGACGAAATTTGAATTGCTGCTATGACAATTGTGGTTAATAACCATGGTGATCAGATCTCGATTTTTGTTTTTGATTTGACTATTCCACTGGGAAAGTTGACTTTGCATTTCACTAGCTCACAAGCAATTCAAATAGCTCATGTCTTGCAACTTAATCTACAATGTGTAAAAGTGCAGACACTTGTATTCACTAGCCAACTGGGCTAGTAAAAATGAAAATTCAATAGCCTGGTGCAGTTTTCACTAGCCATTGTACGCTGGGCTAGTAAAAAATCGAGCCCTGGCTGATTAAGTTTGATGCTTTGTACTCACAGTAGGCTTGTCCCAAGTCTTTATATTATTTTTAATGAAGTGTGCCACTAGCAGATGATGAAGTTTTAGTGGTGTGAGGTTTGTCATTAATACACAGACTTGTAAAACACTAATACAACCTGGATAGAAAATGGAAAGTGCCGGGCAAAATGTCGTAAGGATACATCCCGGTATCTGAAGACGATAGGGCTATCATTTCACCCTCAACTAAAATCTCCTTGAAACCATTGGTGGAGATGTGCGCTATATAAATCGTGTTTATTATATGTATTATTATATCATTAGTGAGGGTTGCCAAAATAGAAGTGGGACAGACAGACAGACCCACTTCATATGCTCCACCAATTAATGAATTCTAAAATAGTCAATTTGTATTGCTCTCTAAGTATGTTGTATTATGCAATCTTGAACACCCCCTTCAGTGCAAATGAGCACCCCCTTTAGAACCATAAAGTTGCATACTCCACAAAAATCATCAAATTGGGAAGTAACTTGTCTTTTTTTTTTCATTTGCTTGTTAAAATTTGATCAGTGTTGAATTCCCCACTTACTCAATTCTTGAATATGCCCCTGACCAATATTATATTTTTTACATCAAGTAATTTGTGAGGTGTCGTGACAAAATGAGTCGTGTTGTACACCAGGTAATTTTGAGATATTCACAAAAATAGACAAAAAGTCATAATTTCACAAAAATTAGATTTATTTTCTTTTGTTAAGATTAGTAATTAATTTTTATAATTACATTCTTCCTGTGTATGTTTATTTACAATAAGCATGTTTTTGAACTACATTTTGTAAAGGCCGTTTTTGAAAATCAATGGAAAAACATAGGAATTCAGCAGTTGTTTTATCTTTAAAGTCAATTTTCTCCAAAGTGTGTTTTCATACACCTATATTTTAAAATGATTTTTCTCTTGTTATAATAAAGCTATGAACCCCATTTAAAGCTTATAATCTCTTCTATCAAAATACAACAATAACTCAATTTTGGTTTTCTGTACAACACAACTCATTTTGTGGTGACACCTCACATTTATGCTTAAAATCCAGGCTTCAGTTCTGTTTTCACGACCACTGTGAACGGAGCACCTAGTAAAAAAAGAAATTGCAAAAATCGACAAAATTAATGTTTGCTCTTCATTTTTATTTCTGTTTTTAAATTCAATATATATATAGGAACATGAACAACCTTCAAACAATGATTAGCCTCTAGCCTCTGGTGTTTTTTTTACATTTATCAATATTTATATAATAATTTCTATTACTATAATTTGATTTTGGTAGTTTTTCTTGGAAGGTGCTCTAGAAAAATTTCAACCTGTGTGCTAATATAAGCAACATTTTAATATACCTGCACTTTCCATTAAACTACATTTGTATAACACTCAGAGTTCCTTGTATAGTTTTTATAACAATATTTGTGTTTGATTAAATTTATTGGGAACATCATCCGCCTAAATTGTGTAATTAAATATTCAGAATTCCAACAGTTTTCCACACATTAAAGGAATAATTGTTCACATAAATCAAAGTTCAAGATATTTATTTCATGTCATTATATTATATCAATATTTGCTTGGGTTTAAATACAGTAAAATTGATAACTTTTGTGGTACATCAATTTTCACATGCAAACATCGCAGAATTATAAACATTTTAGCCTTTTTTTGATAAATAATCTACAGATAAGCTTATGAAATGTTAATTCATTCTTGAAACTACAAAGGTATGTTATAGTAATAAATCAAAGATGCATAGATTTTTATATCAATATTTACTTAATACTTGACTGAGTAGATTCTTAAGTTTATGATCAAGTAGACTGTTTATATTGATACCATAAGTAGCCAATACTCTTGATATATGAGCAACTATCGCATAATTACGTGTACAACTGCAGTGTGTTATGAAATTTTACCGTACTTATGTGGGGATAATACGATCCTCGGGTATAACGCATGCCCCAATGATAATAATAATAACATCCGCAGCAACTGCATCAACAACAACAACAGCAACAATAGCAGCAACAACAACAGCAACAGAGACAAGAAGAAGAATGAGCAGCAGCAATGGCAACATTAAAAGCAGCACCAGAAACTATAAGAGCAGCAAAAAAAAAAACAGTAGCAACAACAGTCACAGCAATAAAAAGAGCAACAACAACAGAAACAACAACAACAATGGCAGCAGCAACAACAACAGCAGCAGAAACAACAACAGTAGCTGTAACAAGAACAGCATCAACAAAATCATCAACAAGAACAAGAGCAGCGGCAACAGCAAGAGCAGCAACAGAAATAAGAAGAGCAACAGAACAAGAACAAGTGCAGTGGCGACAGCAACAACAGCAGCAGTAACAAGAAGAGAGGCAGCAGCAAGAACAACGGCAACAACAACGGCAACACAAGAGCAGTAGCAGAAACAACAAGAGCAGCAGCAACAAAAACAGCAACAACAGCACAACAACAGCAACAACAACACCAGAAACAAGAACAAGAACAGCAGCAGCAGTAACAAGAGGAGCAGCAGCATCAAGAACAACAGCAACGGCAACACAAGAGCTTCAGCAACAAAAACAGCAACAACAGCAGCAGTAACAAGAAGAGCAGCAGCAGCAAGAACAACAGCAACGGCAACACAAGAGTAACAGCAGAAACAACAAGAGCAGCAGCAACAAAAATAGCAGCAGCAGTAAGAACAGTAACAACAGAAAAAAAAACCAGAAACTAACAGAACAACAGCAGCAGCAGTAACAACAGCAGCAAAATTAAAAGCAGTAGCAGCAACAACAACAACAGCAGCAGCAGTAACAGCAACAGCAAGAGCAAGACCAGCAGCAACAACACCAACAAGAGCAGTGGCAACAGCAACAACAAGAGCAGTGGCAACAACAACAGCAACAACAACAGCAACAACAAGAACAAATGCAGTGCCGACAGCAACAAGAGCAGCAGCAGCAACAACAAAACCACAACAACAGTAGCAGCAACAAGAACAGCAACAAGAGCAAGAGCAGCAGCAGCAACACAACAGAAGCAGCAACACAAACAGCAGCAGTAGAAACAACAGCAGAAACAACAGAAAGAACAGGATCTGCAGCAATAGCAACAAGGGCAACATCAGCAACAACAACAAGAGCAGCAGGAACAGCAACAAAAATCCGTCGGTTTTGGTTTTGACAAGCAAAAAAAAACCTGCTTTTATATACAGTTTTATTAGTCCATTCTCATTGAAAACCATAAGCAAAAATGTTGGGTCAATTTTGGGTAGGTGAGGAGGGGGGAGGGGGTGCTTAAGCCTGTTAAGCTCCCCACACCCCCAAAATCCACCCCTGGTAATTTGGATTTTCCTACCAGGAGTCAAGTTTTGTGGTGAGACTTTACATTTATTATCTCCAAATCCTGAACTAATTATTTTTATTTGTCGTTTCAACAAATCCAATTGTATCTGGCTCTGTGTATTCAACCCTATCAGTAACATCGGTACAATCTACAAATGACCTAATTGAAAGCCTTATGAGATTTGTTGCTAATTCTAAAATAATTATTAAGATGTTCTCTCAAGACCTCCTGACCCAAATAATTTGAACTGAAATTATTTTTGATACTGAAAAAGCTGTAAATTTTGCCTGTGTAAATTTTTGAATTTCCAGCCAATTACAATATCTACACATTTTATTTTTGTTTAAATGTTTGCTACACAAATTTTTATTGAAATATATTTTGCAATGTATTTTTGCAGTTATAGCTCTTTCACATGTGAAATTTGCGATGATTTAAAATCACAATAAAATAAATTTAATGAACTTTTTAACTTTAATGTTTAATTATTATTTAGGTAACTGCGTATTATATGTTCTGAAGCAAGTTGCTACTCCCGAAAATTTAATAAATATTAAAACAAAATGTGGGATTTATTTTTAGGCCCAAAACATTAAAACAAGTTTAATGTTGCCTCGCGAGTACCCAAATTTAACATCCAAATCATTAAAGTTTAACTACTGTAGTTTAACTTTAACTTTTCTTGACATTGGGATGAATGTCGAGAGTGACCTCTTTTCCTCTCAATTGTTGCGAAAATCGTTATTTTCAAAATCAACGATCAAAACCGCCATTTCTGATCGCCGTTTTTGGGATGAACGATCGACGGGAAAACTGGCTTAAAACTATTAACAGTAAAACTAAATAATCTTTAATGAGCTATTGATTCCTAATATAGCTGCAGGCAAAATAATACAAGCTTAGATGTAAGAACTTAAATCATGTTAACACGGTAACTTACTATAAGATGTGTAATTCTGATGATCTTCAGTCAAGGTCATGGTCCACCTCTTCATGATAACTCTGTTAAAAATCATCTGTGTGAAGTTGGAAGCCACAGGATTTTAAATGACCTTACCAGAGCGTTTCTGTAAATAACTCAAAATCAGTGCCAAAAATTCTTGGTTACAAATTTCTAAGTAAACTTTTGGCTACTAGGTTTTCCCGATTGGCCTAGGCCCTAGGCTCGGAGACTAGTTCCTGAGCCTAAACTCTAGTTTATTTTCACCTAAAATGTTAAAAGTTTAGACTAAAAACAACATCGATCACCTCTCCCTGGTCTTTCCACTCCCTGTTGTTCTGAAGAAACGTCACGGCAGGTCTGGCGATTCAGTAGCATATTTAGATCTCATTTTTTATTTCAATATTTTAATCAAATAATTACAGGATTATAAAACAATATAAAACATAAAAATTTAACAATGTTAGTTAAAATTTTAGTGTTTATTACAGATTATAAATATTTAATTTTAAGTTATTTAAGTTAATTTTCTCAAGAATAGCATTCGCCTATGAAGTGGTTGCCACAGTTCTATGGTGCGCAATATATCTCAGTACAGATTATAAACAAAAGACCGAACCGATTAGTAGAAAAAATTTTCTAATCGTATTGGTAATTGAACTTTTATTTTAGTTTTTTTCTCATGAAGTAAAGACTTTCACAATTTTGCTCTCTCCAACACATTTATTGAAACATTTTTCTATCAATTTCTTGTCTGCACCAGAAAAAAAATATCTTGATTCAACAAAACTCGTACTTAACTGGCAGAAGAGTGTCTTAGACACTAGCACACATTTTTTTCATATGATTAATGCGTGTCATACAGGCTCATCGCGTGCTCTACTTATGACAACTGATGCGCAATATAATGTGGGTCACCGGAACGCGTGTTTTGGAGGCTATGTATTTATTTTAACCTTGTATAAAAACTAAAGTACTAGGGCTATGAACTTGAAAATTGGTTAATATAATACCAACATAATGTCATTTGAATGTGTTAAGTTTTAAATAGTTTGACCATAGGATAGTGAAGCAATGCATCACCAAAGTATGGGAAATTTTTATATGCCCACCCGATATATCAATATTATTAACATGTGTCTATAAAACGAAAATTTTCAGCAATAATTGATCCCTTAACACACCCCTGAGGCCATGTTAGGACATCTAAAGACCAAAATTTCCAGGGGAGCATGCCCCCCGGACCCACCTAAGACCTTGACTCTCTACTGGCCCTTTTCCAAAATTCTGCATCTGCCCCTGACCATCAGACGCATGCTGTATAAATCAGCATAGTTAATTACAGCTTTGCTTCTGTAAAAGTATTTTGTGTAGAACTAATATAGAATGAAGAGTTTATAAATAGCAATTGTTAATTACACTTATCCTTCTTGTTGAAATTTACATGATCGGATATTTACAAATGATTGAAGTCGGTCACGGTTTCCAAGTAGAACCATGATTCAATCGCAGTTTTGTTTACTTACCTATAAGTGGAATGATGATAAGTTCCGGCTTACAATTACTGCAAACAATTTTGTCTTAAACGATACATGACACTTGATCATTTACCCTACTTATGGCAAACTTGTGATGTTGTGTGTTTGTAATTATAGAGCTTTCATTTGCGACGACCAGGCAACAGCACAAGTGTGTGTAAAAACAGGGTTATGACAAGACATTGCCACAGGTCGGTATTAAGAATGGGTGATGTTGTGATGATATTTGCACTGAAAAAATGTGGTCTGTAGAATTTGCAGATGAGTCGTGACCAAACATTCCCACAGGTCTGTTTGAATGGTATGAGAACAGCCAAGTATCCACATTTTGAAAACAACTTCGGGGGAAGATTGTGGGCACAACCGGCACACACCCCTATAATTGGCAAAACATAATTGCCCCCACCCCCCTATATTAAGAGTGCTGGGTCTAAAGTAGACCCTAAAAATAGAAATAGATGTACATATATGGGCTATGCATAATACAACTATGGTACCAAAAGATGCAAAATGGGGAAATGACTTTTTTTTTCTTCTTTTTCTTAAAAACCAAATCGGACCTAGAAAAGTGCTCCCTCTCCCCCTCCCCCCCCCAAATTTGGCTGGTTCCTGGATCCGCCCCTGATCTTGATGTCAAGTATAATGATACCCGTAATAATAGTAAAAATATAAATAAATCCAGTGAATATTTATGTAAAATAAATTGGGTAAAAGACAAGTAGTATAACTGAATTAAGTAGCTTAAGTAACTATATCTGTTAATTATTTTTGTATAAAATGCATAAATATTGCTCATTAATTTTAGTAGATAATATATAATACTGAATGCCTTTGAGGGAGAAAAAAAAATACTGTACAAGCTATGAAAAATTTTCAAAGATTCAAAGACGAGTTTGATACTTTGCCAGAGCAAGTACAATATAGTTCAGTATCGCCTAAATATAGGCATTCCGTACTATAATTATTATTCAGTAATAAAAACAGCATCTGTGACTAATAATAGCTTATGCTGGCTTTTGTCAATAAAAAAAACCTTGAATCTTAAAACATGTGATAAAATTTCATTAGAATTTATAAATTTGATTTCATTTGACAGGTTATTACATGCCTAGTTGTAAGATATTCAAGGTTTTTGTGACACTATTTACTTTTCTGTCAAACCATTTCATCATATATTAAATCTGTGTTCGCTTGTACAATTTTAAATTGTGTTCTATTGTCATATTTCTCATAAAAAATCCGAAAAACCCCAAGGTCGACCTCACAATCTGACTTTGCAGTTTGTAAAAATGCAGATTGTCTTCTGGGAATGAAGTGCCTCTTCCATATACTGAAAATATTTTTCGAGCAAACAGTGTTTGGTCTTCCACTGCACAACTTCCCTTAATTCTAGAAAACCTGTTATTTCCAACATTCTAATCATATTGGTATTATTTAACTTTTATATTTTTATATAATAATGTAATACATGTTTAGTAATTGGACGTCTAGTACTAGAAAATGTCTACTGTATTCAAGTTCCTTGCTTGGCACTTCATAAGAATGCAACTTAATGAATAAAAATGGCATGATGTGTCATTTACCTCATCACAGAATTGTTACCGTAAGCCGACGTAAAGAATACCTCATGGAGATACAATTGATTCAATAGAAGATTATATGCAACAAGGAAATCTTTAGGCCTGTTGCGAGAGAGCTGTGATGTTTAATAATAAATGGCCAAATTCACATGAACTAGATTTTAATCATAACACTTTAAACAAACATGGAATGGTCCGCTTATCAACTTCCGAGTGTATTATTACTACAACTATGTTATGGTATCAAGATTCAATATTTCAACATTATGTCATCATTGTAGTATGTTTGTGTGTTGATTTGTAGGACTATAATAAATACTACATGACACTAAATATGCCGTCTCTAGTGTGTTTTATTTAATGCTCTCCAAGTCCAGACGTTAACATGACAAGATGCAAAAACAAATGAGCATCGACGATATTCGATATATTACCATTATCACTGTTACTTTAGTAAAGCGCCCCTCGCAAACTTTTCCAGAAAGCCATCATACATATGCCAGATTTATCCTTATTACTCAGTCGGTATACTCTTAGTATGTTTCCATAGTAACATCCGTAAACCCCCTGTTAACACCACAGTATGCTACGGGTTTAATATTCAAAACTTTCTAAGGCTGAAATTATGATAATCGTGTCACCTCCGTAGTAGATCTTTGTAAGTCGTAATGCTCCATAGAAGTTCTGTAACGGCTTGTGTTACAACTGTGATGCTTCCTATCAACTCATCCCAATTTTGTAGCAGTGATTTTTGTTGCATACCTTACTACGAGCATAACATAACACCCTCTGACTAGGTAGATCTACCATGTTAAATTTCTAGGAAGATCTACCTAGTACCACAGAGAACTACACAGTAAAGTAGTTCTGCGAAGCAGCTAATCATAATCTTGACAACAATTTGACCTCTAGGGGTCAGATTAGATAGGCCTACACGCCCTAAACAGTGGAGTTTCATTCTCTCGTTCTGCCGGGTAAAATCAATTACTGTAGACGACGTTTGTAGACTACCTATTCGTCCAGTACCAGGCCCCGACCGAGTATAACTATTTATACTATCTTTGTTTTTACTCTATTTCTAGGTTTCCTATCACGACGGCCATATGCCAGCCCATGGAGAAAAGAAAATCTGTTTTCTTTCCTCCATGGCCAGCCACAATATTAGGAGGATTTACGAACCCATTATGAGGAAAGCCGACACTTATGTTGTAGACTGGCATCTAAACGCTCGTTTTTAGGCCAGTATCCAATCGTTTTGCTCGCGCTTTCCTTCTGGTCGTCTCTTTACAGTACAGGCAGATACAGTACAACCCGTACCTAAACCAACCCGTACCCAAAAATTTGGACGATTCGTACCGTATTAGTTAGCACATATAGCCACTGTTAAAATATACTCATTTAAAATAGGTATTACAAGCTAATAATTCTTTTTGTGAGTATTATTTATGTTATTAAAACGGACAAACTTAGTAATAACAATAAAAATACATATATAGTAGCGTATTAAGAAATAGGAATTAGAACCACCATACCACATAACGATCCAAACTATTTGCTATCTATCTCACGTCACAACGTATAGAGGCCCACAGGTCTTAGCCGCTTAATTAAATTACACTAATAGTAATTGACCATGTTTAGGGATCCAGTAATCTGATAATAATAACCCAGGCAAGCGGGGGAATTTTGGAAG
>JAOTQE010012857.1:0-10965 GCA_025631205.1 Nesometra sesokonis | reverse complement strand
GCTAATCTGAGCACCCCTTTTATTCCATCCTGGCTGCGTCCCCCCCCCCCCTCCCTCGAATATAACACTTTCATGGGATTCCTTGACCCTGATTACATAAAAGACCACACAAAAATCAACAGAATTGATTTTTGATGCGAAATGGCAATTTGGGAACCCCTGGGGCACATAGGCCCAAATCAGTTTTTTGGGCGGAACCAACTCAGTTTTGGGCCGATTTTGATAAAAGAAGTGTCAAAATGCTCAAGATGACGCCTTCCTGTAAATAAGCTGGTTCCCTGAATCTGTTTGAAACATCAATTTATAGCCCACCACTATTAATATCTCCAAAGCCAGTGGATTCTCCAAAATGAAATTTTGTAGACATGATTGACATTCATTCCCTAACAACATATCAAATTTCGTCAAAATCGAAAACTCATTTACTAAAAAAGTAGGCAAAAGGTCAAGGTCACTACAAATGAACTTGAAAATGTCATAACCCTCAAAGTTCATCGTGTTGCATATCATTGGAAAGAGAATTTTTGTAGCATATATTGACATCTCACAATTATACAGGAGAGCTAAGCCGCTATGTGCACTAACAGATCAGCACTGTCTGCGCTTAAGGGGCCAAAAACCATTCATAGTTATCATGCAGTTTGACAGGTTCATTAATTGCAATTTAAATAATACTAATCTCATCAAATTGCAGGCCTAGCATAGGGCTCTGGTTTAATGAAAAGTTTTTAAAAAATGTTAAAACATTGCCTTAACATTTAGTGAAGCTGTAGTATCTTTTTAAACCATTGGGGTGCCAGCGGGGGGCCGGGGTCCAGGGCCCCCCGTCGGGGAAGGCTGGTTGGGGAAGATTGACCACCTTTGTCAGGGAAAAGAAAATTAAAAATATTGTATAAGTGACCCCAAAAAATTGAAAATACACATAAAACGGGCCAAAAAAAGGGGCCAAATACCGTTTTTTTTTTTCAGCAAAACCAAACGGGTAACCACGCCCACCTGGACTTCCGTTCCTGTCAGGGACCCATCGGGGACCATGGCCCCCCCCCCGTCGGGCAAATCCTGGCGCCACCACTGTTTTAAACTTAGGGACATTTTGAATTTTAGGAGGCGAGTTTACTAGGGTGAGACTTTAGTGGGAAGCGAGTTTCTGAGGAGGTAAGTCGGTGGAGGCGAGTATTTTAGGAGGCTAGTTGCTAGGGGGCAAGTTTGTAGGAGGCGTCCACTACACGTAACTGCTATCTCTTCAACACCATACATGTTGTATGGATGCCATCTAAGTATGCAGAAAAGTAACAAACATTAATTCACTACAATATGGATTTTTTACCTAAGTGTGGTAATAGTGTAAATTGTTTACCATTTTGTAACAGTGGTGGCGCCAGGCTTTGCCCAACAGGGGGACATGGTCTCCGACAGGCGAGGTCCGGGTGGGCGTGGTTGCCCATTTGGTTTTGATGACCAAAAAAAAACGTTATTTTCCCGTTTATGGTCCATTTTATATATATTTTCTAGTTTTTTAGGTCACTTATTTTTATTTTGGTTTTCCCCGACGAAAATGGTCAATCTTTCACAGCGGGGGCCCTGCTGGCACCACCATTGTTTTGTAAATCACAGTCAGTTGTTTGATGTTGATTGAAGCCTTAGGTAAAGTCTATTTGTGTTTAAAACCATGGACTAGTTGTCCAATTTTGGAGTTCAATGGTGTCATATTAAACAAATGGCCAATGGAATATCCAACTAACACTGACTAAAATTAGTCTTATTGAAACTAGAATTTAAAGGTCTATTTTCAACTTAACAATTAAACATGTGTATGGCCTGATTAATGTTCCAACAATTCAGACTGTAATAATATACCATTCAAAATTACACCCATGGGGTTGTATTTTGGACATGTATTTTGCATGCTCGAATAGTGCTCATGCTGATTTTACTTTTTGGCATTCAGGAACATATTTTAGGCCTGCATGGTGCTGTATAATCTTTGGTCATAGCATTCTGTCAGTAGATGTTGATTGGGTTGCCTGAGTGCAAGGCAAACTCTACAAGGCCTATAACATTTTCCATTATGCCTAGGCATAATTATTTATATTTATGAATGTCAATTATAATATTAACATTTCTCAACATTTGCATATCATTTTGTAACTTACCTGCTGTAGGATGCGTGAGGAAAGGATGAATATTGCAGTTTGTGCTCGGTGCCAAGAGGGCTTCCAACAGGATGAGAGGATTGTAAATTCTCATGGACAAGTATGGCACGAAGCATGTTTTGTGTAAGTATTATTTCATTTGACATTAACTTTAAAACTATGCTTTCCTTGTCAGTACTGAAGAGTTGTACGATGAGTGCATGTGCAATGAAAAAAGAGCCTCTTTTATTCTTCAAAGCTTAGACCAATGTGAGATCTTGCCACAAAACGAGTCTCCTGGTAGGAAACTCCAAAATTGGGTTATTTGTTCTTTCTAATAAAGCATAATATAAGCTGTAATCTACACTTTAAATGATACTCATTGGATAAGTAGATCCAAAGATATGAGCCTTTGACATTTTCATGTATGAGAAAATCATCCATAGGATCATTCCACCTCAAATCAACCAAAATAAATAAATAAATAGAAATAAAAAAATTAATAAAAATTACCATCATCACATCATGGATTTCTAATTTAGCATACACATGGCCCCTCAGGTACAGAACACAAATGTAAAACTACAGCTCAGTTGGACAACCAGTTCGCGAGATATTGGTATCTAAATTTTTTGGAAAAATCACGACTACCTTGAATATTTAGGCGGCCATATTTCCTGTACACACATTTGTCAACTTTAACAAATGAGGTATCATTGGAAAAAGAAATCACGAAAAGAATCTAATTTTGGTATAAAATTTATGTATATATTATGTTATTGAAGATAAAAAATTAGAAAATTTCCTCATTGATTTTGAAGTTAAGTAATAATTTCTCAAGGAAAAAGACTTTAGAGTTTGTACATCATCCATAAAATAGACTATCCTTTTCTTCTATCTAACATCCATTTTTTGGTTGGCCAAGCATTTGCTGGAAAGTGAGTGTTCATAAAATTAACATGAAAGCTTCCAAATTCCTCTTGATACATCAGTAATAAGACCAATCCATTGTTTTTATCATATCTTACACAGACAAATATTTTCACCATTGGGTTTATTGTATTACATCAGTGACATTAGTTTCACCACTGATACAAACAGAAACATCTGGAGTTGGTTTATACTGAGATGAAAACATCTACTGTATATAGTGAAGTAGGTGTAAAGTGATGAAACTTTTGAGTGCCCTTAATAGTTTGAGCATGCTGAAATCTGTGGTTCTAATCTTTTTTTGTTTTATGACTTCTCGATTAACTAAGGCAAGTCTTCACCGTCTACAAGTAACCAAATTTTAACAACAGATGAAATGTTTGTTTATTGCAATGAAGACATTCACATAATTCAGTTTTTCGATGTTAATTGAGAAGTCATAAAACAAACAAAGGAACCACTTTTTCATCATGCTCAGTTTAGATTGTGGGGAAAAAAACCTGGGACCCTGGGTTTGGGAGAAGCGTCATAACCACCAACCTACAGCTACATGTACACTCCATAATACAGTAAAGCACTCGTTCCAGTCTTTTAGAATGAAAATTTGCTTGTTTTCGAGGGACCTTTGACCCCTGGATCCTAACCAAATACTGTACTCATAGCGGCTCCCTGGCCCACAGTGTGTGTTTGCAGTCACACCCCATTTGAAATCCTGGGTATGGCACTGCATGGTTCTTCTTAACAGTGTTTCTTCATTTCATGTGTGGGTGGACCATGAAATCTTAAGAATTTTTGTTAGAAACCACATTTCTGTTGCTTCCAATCTTTTCTTCATTATGTTGGATGTTGGTTGCCTAGCATTCAGAGGAATTATACAGCAAAATTTGACAGATGTGACACTTCAGAACCCAGATCCTTGTATCAATTGATAACCTCTGATTGCATAAGAACATCTTCATTTTTGTGAATGCATCTTTCGCTATACCAATTTTGCATTTGATGTCTTCTTCACATCGCCCATCTGAGGTTATCCAACTGCCAAGGTACACTTGGACTGCATTGTGCTGCATTAAAAAAAAATGTAGCATGGTGTAACATAATCAGTATTACAATGACAGTACCACAATTGTTATCCACTTTTAACTTTTAGTCTTTATATTTAAATGATGTTTTCTACAATATTACATTTTCTCTTTTCATGAATTTTGTAATAATAAAATTTTACTTTTCAGGTGTGCACAATGTTTTATGCCATTTCCTGAAGGTGTTTTCTTTGAGGTTAGTTTTTATATTCGCTTAATATTTAATACTTGTTTAATATTTGCTGTGAGGTTATGAGCAGCAGGACTAATAGTGATACAACAGAAATGTGAGATAAGTACCCTCTCACTTTTAATTGAAATATTCACCAAACTTGTAATTATACAACTCCATCATTGCTGGTTGCCCTAGTTACTGTATTTTTTATGACATTTCTCTCTCTCTCTCTCTCTCTCTCTCTCTCTCTCTCTCTCTCTCTCTCTCATCTAATTTCACCATCTTGTGCTATTTGCATCAAACATTATGTGTAAATGTACGCATATCAGGTGAAATACTATTAACAATTATGTGATGATAGCAGCCTTTATACTTGGCACAGATAAGCACCAATTTCCAATAAGTGTCTCTTTTATTCTTGAAAATTGCATCAAACATTATGTGTAAATGTACGCATATCAGGTGAAATACTGTTAACAATTATGTGATGATAGCAGCCTTTATACTTGGCACAGATAAGCACCAATTTCCAATAAGTGTCTCTTTTATTCTTGAAAATTGTATGAAGTGCCCCATTTAAATAAACCCCATTAAATTTTAAAAATCATTGATGAACCTAGATTATCTATCTGTCTAATCAATTATGCATCTCAAGTATTATTGGGTCTCAATTTCATCTTTATCTATTGGCACTCCCTGTAAAATAGTCACTAGGTTTAGTGTACAGTTGAATAGAGGCGCCTTTCACATGCGCTCGATTCAAAAAGTGTTATTATAAGTGGTAGTAAATGCTGAGGTGTTTATTCACATTAGCACACTAATTATAAAATTATAAAATATTTCAGTTTGAGGGACGCAAGTATTGTGAACATGACTTTCAGATGCTGTTCGCTCCTTGCTGTGGTAAATGTGGTAAGTATATGACTATGATGCCTAACTTAATGGCCCAGTGATATAGTAGAGATTTACCAATGTACTGGTTCATGCAGTCTATAAACAAGAGTAGCTTGTATTTTCCTTCTTAAAGAACGAACGTTAATGCATACACCAATTTGAGGACATTTGTAACCAGTTACTGTATTCTGTATTCGTCATTTAATATAAAGTTCTGATAGCAATAGGGAGTTTGCACAACAGGATGTCGAAACGAGAGTGGTGTTCTGTCCTCAATGGAGTGTGAAAACATAGACAGAATTGAGTATCGAGGAAGACAATCTAACATCTACTGCCATGTTTTACAATGGCCTAAGTCGAATTTAAAGTGGTGTTGAAAACATAGTTGAAAAATCGACTTGAGCAAAGTGCATAGAAACAGTTAGGACTAAGGAAAATTGAAACTGTGAGTTTACCATGCATTTCTAGGAAAGAATATTATGTTTTAGTGTGTCTAGGCCAGGCTAAATCTTGCTTTTTGATATTCTTCACAGTACACAATCATGTACAGTGGGTTAATATATTAACAATACTGTACTGAACAAACATTTTGTTAAGTGTTTATTAGGGTCATTTACATGGTGTGTGACCATTTTAATCCAACCATTCTTTCACTATTTAGTTGGCAAGATGGGTCAATATCACAATAAGGTCCTTTGTGAGGGTGTTCTTCACTTAGATATATATATTATATATAATACAACAAATTATATTTAAAAACGCACATGTAGATATTAAAACTAAACAATGTGAAATGGAGATTTTTCATTTTGTGCATTTGCCTTGTTTATTTTACACATAGTACGTTGAAGGTCAACATAAATGTGACTGTAACTTGATTTTACGAATCCTCTGTTTTATGTATGCCACCAGGTCCTGTGCAGTACGCATTTGAGAGGTTTTACTGTATACCACAGTGTATTGATTGAGAATTTTGATTATTTTGTAGGTGAGTTTGTGATTGGTCGTGTGATTAAGGCTATGAACAACAACTGGCATGCTCAATGTTTCAACTGTGCCATCTGCAATGTTGAGTTGGCCGATCTAGGCTTTGTCAAGAACAAGGGAAGGTTAGTTTAGTATATAGCTGAGGCAGGCTGTTTGATTGTTGATTAGTAGTAGTAGTAGTAAATAGTATTAATGTAACTAATAGTAAAAGTTTTTAAATATAATGGTACGATATCATGGATGAAAATTTTTTTCACCTTGAATTGGACGGTATTTTCAAATCCTCAGCGCAAACCATGGTGGAGCTGATGTGATGTTGATTTTTCCCTCACCACCAAATCATTCAGTTCCTCCAGGCATCTACTCTATTGTTTTTACAAGATTTGGAAAACTCATTTTCTCAGGCCTATACAAATCATGGAAAATAGTTTGGATATTGCAGAGTTATAAAATGCATTTCATACTGATAACTGCGTTAAAGGGGAGTGCGGGATTAAAATGCAGTTGATAAGAACGAGGCTCGCCAACAGCTGGATCCTAAAACCAAACTGGTTCTACAAGATTTTGAACTAGTGTTATAAGATAGGAAATTTCTTAAAATGTACTGACTTTCAAAGGCTGGCAATCTGTAATCTCATACAAAATCTTGTAGATTTTTCGCTAGTCCAATGTGAATTTGCTGCTCTTTGCATTTAGATTTTTGTATAAAATAACAGTTTGCCCCAGTTTTTATTCCATACTTTTTGGGCTGATATAGGGGTCTGAGTTATTGCTCTCCATTTCTGAAGTAAGCCATCATATGAAAAGTCTTCGCGATAGATGAAAATTGTTTCACAGAACATTTAATATTATACCAGAAAGGAAAACAACAGACGAATTTGGTTTGCGTTTGAATGTCTTCACCAACAGGATCCATAGCAACAACAACAGTTATTTTAAATACAGCCTAAATTGTTTACGCTTAGCTAGGCCAGGCCTTCTACACAGCAGTGGGCCTAGTAGATAGGCACCGGTCACCAACCCACTCTCGCAGACTACAGTCAAATGCGGAAACAGTTATAGTGGGCAGGCCTGGACCTAGACTCTGCGTAAAAAATGAAAATGGATGTTTTGCCATATTTCAGTCGGAAAATAACGTTTTGAGAAGACCAGGATGATAAACACACATGTTTTCAAACCATTATTTCTATAGCTGGCCCCCTGGGCTAGATTACAATGGTTAAATCCATTTTTTATGAAATTTATATATATGTGCAATACTGTAATTATAATAAAATACTGGTAATTGTTATAGAATCACCACTCCTCCAGTGTAGGATATTCCAATATTATAGCAATGTAAATACTTTATTTTTGTAAATTTTTCCATTTTATACTGTAATGTTTTGTATATTGATTTTTGTTGTTGTTCTGATACATTTTATTCACTTTCTGAATGATTCGGCTCGTGAGCCGGAGATACAAATTTACAGTGCAAGTAAAAATTACAATGCGGATGAATTAAAAAAAAAATGAAGCAAATTAAACAGTCAACATCCTGGTTTTTGACACTTAATTGCATACAGCAACTTTTTAACCCTGATGATGTTGGAGTGGACACTTATGTCCACCGTGATCCATGGGCAAACAAGAAGGTGTTGTCTTGTGAGGCCTGATGACCAGCCACATAGTTTACCGCAACATGAGTTTGTCAGATAGTGACAACTTAAGTTGCTGCACCACAGATTATGGAAGTCCGTGCCAAACCACCTGCCCATTGCTTTTCTGGCAGGACCTCGAAGCAAGGTGACATCGGGACAAGAGTCCAAGTTTTCTCTTACAGATGGGAGGGGTGAGTTATGGCGGAAGTAGTTCTGGAGGATAGCTCCAGCACCAATCCAGCCTGACTCTTTAAGGAGATGGGTGTTTGAACTAAATTTAGAAACCCCCCACCATTGTTTTAAGAGACGACATTGCACTAGTGTCAAATACTCAAAATCAACAGGCGTAAGTTTATCAGCAATGGCTCGTAGACCATATGTTGCTGAGGGTACAAACACTGAAAAGAAAAGTCTCTCCAGTGAGATCAGTGACATTTTATTTAGGGGCATATTTATGGCAATCCTGGCACACGTAGAGATTCCTTTCTTTTTCATATAGTCAAGATGTCCGTTATATCCCCCTTTTGTTCTAAAAACAACTCCTAAATATATAAATTCAATCCAAAACGTCCACCGCGTCAAAATTTAACAATTTTAGTTTTGTCGGTATTAATAAAGAGGCCATTGGCATCACAGTAATCTATTAATAGATTGATGGCATTTTTTAATTGATTTTTAATGGTATGATTACTTAGTTTTGTTGTAAATGTATTGTCTTGTAAGATTTTTAATTGCCAGAAATTTATAATTTAGCCATGTAATTCAGCAATTTTGCTGCCATTTGGTTTGTTGTCTTAATAAATATGAATGAATGAATGAATGGTAACCTGCTATGGTGATTAATGTTGTGTTTCACAACCAGGAATGGTTTTAGTATTATCTGTCTTTGAACAATGAGCATTGGTAAAAATTTTGATTTTATCTAAAAAATTTAGTAAATTTTCAAGATTTTGGGTTGGTCATGCTTGGGCAACAAAAAGATTTTTTAAGCCTTTTTTAAAATAAAAAAGGTCCTCTTCGGTCTTTCCTGGGGGAAAAAGTTATAGGTCTTTTAATGAGATGCCATTTTTAATTTTGAGATGGCTGAAGTAATGGATTGAATATAGTCATGATTAGTATCAAACTATAGGTAATTTTACACAGCAGTTCTTTTCATTAAACCTACATTAAAAAATGTATATCTGATAAAATATAAGCCATTGTTACTTGGGCAAAGGTCAAAGGTCATATAATTATCTTTTGTTAACTACCATAGTATTCAGTATCATTTTAAAGGTTATGTGATGCTAATTAATAATTTGTAATACGCACATGCATATAAATGTTGAGACAATGATTGTCCACCTATGGCTATTTACATTAATTTATATTAACATTATCCCAAAAATTAACATTTTCATCTTCATTAATTTGCTTGGGCTTAATATGAAAATATAGACTATAAAATAACTATCATGGTTGACTTGTTTTGTGATCAAGACAATAAAGCATAACCTTAAAATTATCTTGATCACACAAAAGTACACTTACTATTTAAATAAAAATGTTTTCATTGTTGAACTTTTTGATTGTTATAGACTAAATTGACAGAATATGTTCAAGAGATTTAGTTAACAACTTTTTTCAGTATTTACGCTGAACAGGGTGGTGTGGAATGTAGTTTGTGAGTGTAGTTTAAAAGTAGCACATTTTTTAAACATAATAAAATCAGAAATAAAATCCATTTCCGTGTACAACAGTTCCTCATTATTAACTAGTTTGACCAATTTTCTAGATTAATGCTCAATTGATTGATTGATTTATCTATTGTTTTTTAAAATATTATTGTTACAGAGCTCTGTGTAAACCATGCCATTTAAAAGAAAAGGCTGCCAGTAAGTATTTATCTTATTTTCAAAATAAAATGATTGTTTTCTTGTAAAATAATTCAGAAAATCTGATGATTTGATTTATTCAAATAAGCTGTAACATATACTGACTGAGTGGACACTGGCACCAGGAAAGGACAATTATAGACTCTTTGTAAACTCCTCCTATCTCTTAAATATATTGTCTAATAATTTGAAAAAGAAAATTAGAACATTAAGTAGTAGTATTTTTCATTTTTTTACCTCCTTCGTAATGTTAGGTTTTCATTCATGTTGCTGTGTGTGTGTAATTGACAAATTCTGACGTAATTTTCAGGAACGTTTGGAAATGACCCAAGGAACAATTGATTAAATTTTGTCAAATATCCGTGGTAGCATGTGCCTGTGGGGGCCTCGGGGAAACAAACGTCCTGTGTACGATCTGTAGTCGGGCTTCACGCTACACTCTGTAGTAGGGCTTCACGCTACACTCTGTAGTAGGGCTTCACGCTACACTCTGTAGTCTGGCTTCACGCTACACTCTGTAGTCTGGCTTCACGCTACACTCTGTAGTAGGGCTTCACGCTACACTCTGTAGTAGGGCTTCACGCTACACTCTGTAGTCGGGCTTCACGCTACACTCTGTAGTAGGGCTTCACGCTACACTCTGTAGTAGGGCTTCATGCTACACTGATTTTTCATAGAAGAAAATAATTGGTAGAATGGTTACTGTATCCTTATTGTAAAACAACCAAACGTTGCTGTACAGTACCTTTGTGGTGAACACCCTTACCTTCCAATCTAAAGTTTCAGAGTTCCAATCCACCTTTAACCGAATCCCAAAGGGATAATGCACTTGTCAATTGTAACCTCGGCCCCCCAGACCCGGGCCTAGCGGGGATTTAGCCAAGGATGTAACTTACAAAATGGTTACATTCATGTAAAAGTTCCGGCTAAACTCCCGGCAGTGCCGGGCATCGTTTTAGTTTACACCCCCGCCTAAGTCCCCGCTACCTACCCCCAGGATAAATTTTGTATTCCCGGTATAAATCCCAGCTAAACGCCTGTTTTCTTGTTGAGAGAATCGGCGATTTGCATCAAGGCTTAGCCAGCCTAGGCCTAGCCTACGTATACACACGACGTTGAAGACAGACTGAACATCATCGTTGTTTACCTTTTCGACCAGCCTGCATGCCCTGTATGTACATTGAACGCGCCGGCGGAAGATCCCGTACCCAAAGATTTTGTTTTAATGTGATGTTTGGCTCAAAGAGTATT
>JAOTQE010012846.1:0-10966 GCA_025631205.1 Nesometra sesokonis | reverse complement strand
TATTTGTTACCAAATATAAACTTATATTTTTAATAAATTTTTCTTTTTTTATCCTCCACTTTGATTCCCATTTTTTTTTTTTTTTGCTAAAGAAGAAAATTAAAGTTTGTTTTTATTCCGCCCTCCTCTCTGCAAAGTAAATAAAAAAGTTCGCGAAACAAGTTATAAAAAAAGACTGGCCTTAGTTGTTGTTTAAATCCATATTTAAATTTGTATCATTGGGTAATTGTTATTTTGTTTAGAAATTGTAAAAAAAATATTGCTATAAATAAAATTTTCAATTTAATGGCAAAAAATAATGTAAATCTATTTCAATGACTAAGAAACTATATATTGCAATATTCACTTTATTTGGTTTTACTGTGGTTTTAATGTAAGTTTGTCCTTCAAATCGCAGATGACCATTATCACTATGACATCAAACAAAAAAACAGGTACATTTCATAACTTAAAATATAAAACGTTTAAAATAAAAAAAAAATCGGTTTCATAGAGTAATTTTATTCTTGACGTATGTATGTTTGTGGCTAATGAGGGCAATATTTGCTTTGAAGTATCTGTAAAAACAGGACATGGATGATCAGTTGAAGAGTACCCTTTCCTTCCTTACAGCATGTTTAGCTTTGGTATGAAAAATGCTATGGTTTTAGTATATCATAGGGTACAGGTAACTTCCAAAACTGAACATCCTTTGGACTATCACATTTGTTCAGTTTTTTCAGACACTTCATATTAGAGAGAATCAAGATTTTATGCATGTTTACATTCATTTCATGATTTTGAAATTTAAGAGGGTTTGACTGGTTTGAAACTTAAAGCCTGGAATCGTGGCTCAGTCAAAAATAATTGGCCATTAAAATTGATCTCATTTAAAACTATGAAGCTATAATTTATTGTGTTAGAAAATTGCATTAAAAACAGGCAATATTGCAATATTGGGGATTGGAGCATTGTGCCAGTTTGACAGAGGAAGTTAGATAAAAATCATGTTAATTCATACAAAATTATTGTTTTTAAAACAAAAATTAAAAGATTTTAAATTGAAAAAAAACTGAATATGCTTTACCATACTGTACTTATGATCTTCGCTTTGTTAGAATGGTCCTTTAAACAAGCGGTTAACCGCCTGCACCACACATGATTACTGATACTAGCTGTATTTTAGAGTTATAGTTATACCCTGGGATATAACTTGAAAAAAGAGTGATAAACTTTTGTTGGAAATGGAATCTAATTTTGTTTACCAAATTTGATGCATGTTTGTCCAAAACTGGTGACGCTGGACGCTTTAAGTAAGGCCCAATTTGCACAGACCTAAAAATACCTCAGATTTACCAGAGGTTGAAATTATGAAGGCTGCTATTGTCCAATATGGTAGTCCTCGAATTTAATATTTGTAGAGCCAAGGTCTGATTTTGAAAAGTACAGCTAGCACAAACAGGGCACCAGAGGCCATTTTGTACAAATTGTATCCAAGTGTATTACTTAGAATAAGGGGCACTGAAGCTAAACAGGCACTTTCAATTTTTTAAGGCACTGAGGTCAATTGAGAAGGTACCAGAGGCAAATGGGCTTGGTGCCTTGGTTAAATTTGAGTCCTGATATGGTGGTAACTAATCAAAAAAATGTAAACACTAATAATAACACACTATTATTTGGGGATAAATATTAGTTTTTTCAGTTACCAAGATGATTAAAATTGTAATGTTGTCCTCTATTGTGGCATTGCACACAATTTAATTTAAGAAACATGCATTGGTACTGAACATGTTAAACCATTGAAATACAATTTTGTATATCATATAAAATGAAATTAATAAATTGCAAAATGTCAATTATTCAATACATCTAAGGTATACAATTTTGAAACTATTTCTAGACTGAAATTGAAAATCACAAGAAATAGTGAAAACGCTGCTATTATCCCTGGAGCTAAGTTAATGGTCTACAACATGGACTTACGGGACCAACAATCAAACTCTTCCTTTTTTCATTAGATTCAGATTAGCAAAAACAACTTTCATGTTCACAGTGCCGCTAGTGCAATATGCTAATTTATAATAAAATTGTTAAAATCAGATAAGTTGAAAGTGAACGACCTCATCTATCAATCAAAATTGGAAAAAAAGATAAAAACATTGTGGGAAGGCAATTAACAAGAAATTTAATTATCATAATGACTTGTTAAAATTTTCCCTCTGTTGTTGGAGATAATTTAACTATTTTTATATTAAAACAGAACAAAAAGAGTTTTTTTTCAACAAATTTATATTTGAGGAAAAGCTATTAAAATTACTTTAACTTGTAATGCACAACTGATTTTATATTTAAAATGGAGTTCCTTATGTTTATTATTGCATGGAATCTGCAAATATTAATAAATTTAAAACTTGAAAAGGTCAAATTTATGGCCCATTCCTTTCAAAGTTCTGTATTGTAAAAAAAAAAGAGACAAATAAATATTCTACATTATTATTATTTTGTATTAAAGTTTATAAATATAATACTGATCCACCATGTTTATGTAATTTTATCACTGCAAAACATTAAAAAACACAAAATAATGATTTTTTTGGGTGGATCCAAACAAATAAAGCGGGTGAATTTGTATTTTCCTTTGCTTCTGTGAACAGTTTAAATCTAGTAACCATCAGCAAGCTTTATGTGCAACATGATGTGCTACAATTACAGGCCTCAAATTTGGAATTTTTTGGCCTAATTTTGAAGCATATAAATAGCATAAACAGAGCACCAGAGGCCATTTTGTACAAATTATATCTTCACTGAGAAAAAGGGGCAATGAGGCCAGTGGCACTGAGGCCAACTAGGAGGGCACTGTAGGCTGGCCTTTGTGCCTTGCCCTACCATACCTGCCAACCCTAACGATTATGGCGGTAGGCTACCACTTCTTCGACCTTCCTACAGCCTACCGCTTTTGCATGGAATTCCTACAGCTTTTTGAAATTTAATAACTGTGAAGTCCACAAATACAAAAGTAGTAATTAGCACTAAAAGTAAGCATTTCAAGCCTAAATACCCCCAATAACGGGAATCGGGCAAAATGACCTTTTTTTTATTTTTATCTATATTTTTTTTGCTCCTCAAAGTGAAATGCGGTGAGACGAGGGCTCTGGTGCATTTCTATTCAACCAACTTGGCGATGACGTGACGGCCTACCGCTTTCGAGAGCACAAATGTTGGCAGGTATGCCCTACTCTACTAACTTAGCAACGGGAATCAACGGAATTATCTACGCCTAGCCTAAAAGAGTTCAGTAAGGTTTTTTCTACTTGAGAATAAAACTACATAATATTCAAACATGTTTATTATTTTAGAAATAATAAATAGGCGAATTTCAAAAGAAATTTCAATTTTTGGGTGGATTATGGAAGGAATGCCCCTTTAAATACTCAATTTAATTTAGTTCATTCTGAACAAACATGTTGGAGCTTTAATAGGGGTACCGTATACTGTACATTATAAAAATTCAAATTGTTGAAATTGTATTATTAATTATTGCTATGAAATGGCAAATAATCATTAATGTGTTCAGTGACTTTAATGGATCTGTGAATCTATCAGTCAACTAAACATGTCGACACATGACACAAGTTTTCAATTGATTTAATTATCCCATTTCCTCAATGATCTTGCAGAGCTGTTAATGACACGCTTAATGTGCTTGGGGCAAGGGGAAAGTGATTTTGGGGAAAATCGTTGTTACAGTAACCAAACCTAGAATACAGATAAATACAGCAGGATGCAAGCACCAAATTAATTATTACTATCATTGGCTGGTATAGACAAAATCCAACTTGGTAATTTTCCTTCTTAAAGGAATTTTTTTTAAAGGAGGTAAATCAAGATGTTTTGTATTATAATTATATTATGTCTAGATTGTGTCTAGGCAAACGAAACAATTATTATAAAATGTAGATCAGCCTGAGATACTGTTGAACTTCCCTGTGGGGACACCTCCCATAATGGACACTAATTCAAAGCCCCATTTGTTCTTCTTATTAACCAGTGCATTTCTTATCTCTCGTAAGTGATCATGGACACTTTCTGTCTTAAAATATAAATTTTCTTAGCTTTCGCTGACCCAAATTGTATAGTAACAGCAGCATGATAGGATAGGCCTAATAAACTTGTAAAAATTTAAGGACTGTAAACACTAATTATACAAAAATCCCAATACACCGAATTAGCACCCTTGTTTACATCTGGATTCGTGGGTATAAATATAAATAGAAGGGGCTATGTTCTATACTTCACTGTGTAAAAGGAGCTAAGAAAGGACAAATTTAAAGTTTATGTATTTGTATTTCTTTGTTGGTAACTCATTGCAAACCATTGGTATACATTCATAAATCCTTTTTACATAGCTATGGTTAGTTTTATTTCAATTGGAATGGAACCTGTCAAATTTGCTGAGAACAATGAATGGTTTTAGGCCCGAACCAACATTCACACTCGCCCTATGTTATGAGATAGGACTTTACGGTTTGCTTTGGTTCTCGTACCCACGACGTTACAGGCCATCGCTAATTCAGTCTATTAGGAGAAAGATGTGGTTTCAAGTTTTAACCAAGGTTAAATAACCAAATTTTTCATAATGTTATTTAACTATATAATTTAGTAATCCATACTCTAATAGAGCCCTCTCTACTCCAATTCCCCCTCCCCACCAAATAAAAAAAACAAAGAATACTAAACAAGGGCTTTTTATTAGAAGTTTTACAAAAACTGCTGGTTTATTTAAAAACAAATACAACAAAATCATTCAAGCATTTCCTTGACTAAAATAGCTACGAAATAATCAAGCAGGTAGATACTATAATTAAATTTATTGAAATAACATCCCTTGAGTCGAAAAAATAATTTTGCCTACAGTACTACAGTATTCTTTCAAAAGTTATTTAAACCTAGTTTTAATGATTTTCCAAACTGGTTGATTTGATATCGGCACGGACATCTAACCGGGCGCACGGTTATACAGTACTTATTTCTACTCCTACTTCAATACATTTATTTTCATTATCCAATCAAACAGATTATACTCTTTCACTATCATAATTACATTCAATGAGCTATTTAAAATAATATTTTATCATAACATTAAATAGGGATTAAATTGTCAATCTATATGGTTACACTGACGTGTGGGAAGTATGTGTGGGAGGGGGAGTGATGGAATGGATACTACACAGCAAACTTAATATGCGATACCTGAGTTATTAATTAGCCCATTACAAAATGAAGGGTTTTTTTATTGGTATGTGCACGAATTGTTGAACTTGGAAAAAAAATCTATTAATTACAGTAAATCAACACAAAAACATTACCAATGTGCCAACAATTCCATTTTAGCCAGGAGTTTCCCGTGTTTCTCCTGGCCAATTTTCTTTCTCCAAGTTTCTCCCATATTCTCTCGTTTTAAAAATAAAATTGCCAATTTCTTATTACACATGTTTTTTAGCAATAAAAACTGTGTAAACCCTCAATATTATAAAAACTTTAAAAGCATCCCGTGTTGCCAGTTTTGAATGGACGTACCTATTATCGGGCTTTGACAGAGACCACGCCATGGGTCCCGATAGTGGCGATACTCTCTGCTCTAATTTGTAGAGGATACTGTTTTCTTGTAGACTAGTATTTTTTTCCGGCGTATTTTTTCCCTGTGATTCATGAATTTCTAATTAAACAAAAATAAACAAGATCATTTATTTTATACATTATCACATCTTTAAAAAAGATCTGTTTTCGCAATCGTTTTTTA
The DNA here is from genome assembly GCA_025631205.1 of Nesometra sesokonis. Taxonomy (NCBI): domain Eukaryota; kingdom Metazoa; phylum Echinodermata; class Crinoidea; order Comatulida; family Antedonidae; genus Nesometra; species Nesometra sesokonis. The sequence continues at coordinate 5,187 of JAOTQE010012846.1, read as the reverse complement.
CAAATAAAATCTTTGAGATTTTTGCGATTATTTTTGCATACCCTTAATTTTTGTGATCGTCTCATCGAAATTTACAAAAATTAAGGGTGTGAGAAAATAAAGGACTATACAGTAGTAGTACTAATCGTATGTGTGGCACAGTTGATTGAACCAATTCTTAACAGGACAATTATGAAAAATGGAAGATTGTGATTTTGATTCTTGTCATAGTAAGGAGATTTGTATTTTTTAAAGTTAAAACATTTTATTAAAACAAACTGAAGACATTATTGAACTAATTATTTAAAATCGTTAATCTAATTTGCTTTTCCAGTCTGATTTCTAAAAAACCTACAAAAATATGTGTCCTACTGGTGGAAGAGTAATTAATGGAAGACAACTTTCACTATACACCCAAAAATAAATATGGGGCATGTCAAAGAAAACCACCAAGTTGTCACAAAATTGAAAAATGGAGTACATATTGAAGCCACATTTTGTAGTAAGCTTTAAAATGAGTGGTCAATTATCAATATCTGGCATCTACCGTAATATTCCAAAGTTATGGAACAAAATAGACACAAAATTCCTTTGTAAATGTTAATATTTCCTGTTGTTTATTTGTTTATTTCTCACTAACTTTCCCTGTGACATGCCTTTGTCCTTGTCCCATATTATTAGAGTTAATCATACAGTAGTTCAAAGTATGAGGCTTTGAATCAGACTTGTGAATATTGATAAAAGGGTGATTGTCTCTTGAAGTTCTACTAGTGTTCTTGTTTTTAACTCTTGTAATATCTTGTTCTTTTTTTTGTTCCTTTTTGGTTTCGTTAGAAAAAATAATGTCTTTGCCTTTGTTTATAGGAATCGTATAAACAAGAACTTAGATTTTTATTTTCCAAAGAATTTTTTACAAATGAATGATGGTTATTTTTTTTTTAAATTGATCCTTATTAATTATTAGACAAAGATAGCAATTGACAAACTAGCAAATTAACATGCATGTGTGACCAAAAACACGAGCAAGCATTACAAGTACTACTATATAGGTATGATTGCATGATTGAGCTCCAAGAGCTCCATGTAATGCATCACTTTCAAGTTAGTTAAACTATAAACTTTTAAGTTGCCATTGAATAGATAGAATGTAAAATTAAAATAATGATATTAAACAGATATTTTAAATAAACCCATTGAGACTTTTTTTTTGAAAAGTTCCATAATGTTTGGTACAGAAAGCGAAAGTGATTATTTAAAAGGAATGGACTAAAATGTTGAGATTTGAGAAAGGAAAATTTTCAAGTAGAATTCATAATCATTTGTAAGTGATGAAAAGCAATTAACAAAAGTTTGTTAATTATCATTAAATATAATCACCTCACGCAAGCATACCCAGGATGAAAACCTAAACCATGTTGATATTTTGTTGACGGAACTAAATTTACAAATTGTGTTTCATAAAGATAAATGCTCATTTTAAGATTTTTAGGAAAGAGAAATTATTAAATTTTAACTGTAATATCCTTGTTGATTGGTTGGGAAATTTAATTCTTAAAATTGAATTAAATTATAAATGTAAACCTAGGTTTCGTATGTTGTTATACAACATTTCAAAATGATTTAATTTCAAAATGATTTAATTTTGAAAATTTGATATAAAATGTCAAATAAGAGGAAAAACATTTTGCTGGAAAATGTCATCTTACAAGATACAAGTTAATTTTATTCATCGCATGCAGGGAAATTCAACTGCTGTGAGAAACATAAAATAGAATCACTCGGAGGGCAAACCTCTGCCAAGCCCCGAAATTCTCGCGATTACAACTTTAACTGTTGACAATATCTGTACACACTCGCCTATCTTTAGAGCTGGTAACAACAAAGGTACAGTGCACAATTGGTTCTTGTACAATACAGATAACCACAAAAAGATAATAGTATGGACAATTCGATTAAAGGTTGATTTGAACTTGGCAACTTGAGATTGGAAGGTAAGCCTGTTTACCATAAGGTACTGTACAGCACCAATTAGTTGTTTTACAATAAGGACAACCATTCTACCGTGATCTGGGGAATCATTTCCTTATGAAACATTAGTGTAGTGTGAAGCCCCAATACACATCATACACAGGCAACGTGTTTTCTGGAGGCTCCCATAGGTACATGAGACTACGAATCTTCGCCAAAATTTAATCAATTGTTCCTTGGGTCATGTGCAATCTTCCCAGAAAATTCCATCAGACACCTGGGAAACAGTAGCTTCAGATAGGTCCACCTAGAAGCACAAAGTGAGACACAGACTTGCACAGTTTGAAGAATCTGAGATACAGAGGGCAAAGGTGAAGCGATGCCAGAGGAAAGAGCTACTTCCAGCGGATAGGCCTGCTACAATCTTCTTGTGTGTCAACTGCCACTCAAGAATCGGACTTTATAGTAACAACAGACGCTACTGCCAACAAGAAATTTAGGGCACAACTCCATAATCCCTCGGGATTGAAGGATGCCTATGAGACTATGCTGCAAACAGACACGCAAACACAACTACCTACACGCAAACACACCTACAAACACACCTACCAACATGACTGAAAACACACCTACCAATACGCAAACACACCTACCAACATGCAAACACACCTACCAACACGACTGAAAACACACCTACCAACACGCAAACACACCTACCAACATGACACGTAAACACACCTACCAACACGACACGCAAACACACCTACCAACACGACACGCAAACACACCTACCAACACGCAAACACACCTACCAACAAGACTGAAAACACACCTACCAACACGCAAACACACCTACCAACACGCAAACACACCTACCAACACGACTGAAAACACACCTACCAACACAAACACGCAAACACACCTACCAACACAAACACACCTACCAACACAAACACGCAAACACACTTACCAACACGACTGAAAACATAACCTCGCCAACTTTGTGGCAGCGGTAATAATATAATATACTCTATAATATAATTAAATTATGTTTGGTAAATTAAATTGGAATCCTGTACTGTACACCTCTAGTAAGGAGAGACAATAGCATTCAATGGTACAAGTTGGTGGCCTCAATCTATCACCACGTTCAAGATAATATTCGGCAATATCTGAATAAGAGGATGACTTACATAACTCTAAATCACACGAAACACCTTCCGCAAACTTTCGTGTTTTAGTCCACAATAGGCAGTCCCCATCTAGCCATCCTCCCTGCCCTCCTCATCCAACATGTCTATTCTATCCCTGTCCCCTTTATTTACTTTCCCACACCAGCTTAACAAACAATATCCCCAAACAAAACTAATTACAGAAAGGTAGAACAAATTATGAATATGACTATCCACATTAAAGAGTAAAGTTTACGTAAACATGTTGCCAACCACAAGCACTCAGCTGGATGCACCTGCATGTATAATATCAGTTGGAGTTAAATTTCATTATATGTTAGAGATTTGTATTATGCTAGGCCTGTGATTTTCAAGAGATTAATAAGTGACTTTCATAGGCAACAGATCACTCCTGTACTGCAACAATTCCATTGGCTTCCTGTGTAACTCAAGAGTTAGTTGCCCTTTGAAGACTAATTATTTTCAAAGCACTCCACAATTCCTTCCTAAAGTGTAACTCTGATCTCATTCAACCTTACAGTGTGCTCCAGAGGTCTTAGACATCTAGTAAATTCTTGCTTACTCATTTTGTTCATCCTTCCACTAAGTTTTACGGAAATCATTCTTTTTACTGGGATTCAGTTTTCCTATGGAATACGTTGGCAATAAACATCACAGACAAGCAACGTCCATCAATTTTTAAATCCTATCTTTTCCAGCATTATTTTTCATAATTTCCTGACTATTTCATTTAATGTAAAGCACACTGAGGCTTTGGCATAATATATTATATCAGAAATGCATATTATTATAATTAGACCAGGGCCACTAGGACAGGGGTTTTTTTTCAATAAAAAAAGTGCATCATACTTGAAAAATCCAGGAGGGTAGCAATTGAAGCCACAATCGCACTGGACTTTTTAGATGCAGAAAGTGTCTATATATACAGCTTTTCAAAAATGTCCGTCTGTCTGTCTGTCTTGTCACGCACGTTTGTGACTATTTGAATTTTGTTCTTTCTATATAATTTCTGATAACCAGCATTGTATGGGTGTCACTTTAAATATCTATGAGAAATGAAACAATTAATTAATCATCAACTGGTAATACATTAACATTGAAAGTGAATTAAACTATCATTATAAATATACTTTTAAATGCTTCCTTATAAAAACTGTATATAATATATTATTTTTTGTTTCTGGAGTTATGCAAATTGCGAATAACGCCTCAGGCTACCACACTCTGCAACTTTCGCCTGCATAGTCGCAGAAATTTTAAATTTGCATAGCAAATGATGTTAATAGTATAAAAACAAGCACGATACAGAATCCAATTCATTCGAACATTGATCTTGCTTGTATAGTTGGATCAGTAGCCGAACTCTAATTTTCAATCGCCTTGTATATGTGATTGTAGAATAGGAATACTAGCCCGGTTTTGTTGGCTAAATAAAAATGATGGCGTGCAATGTACAAACAATTGGTGACACTGACCAGCTACAGCTACTATGCGCAGCTTTCCGCGTCTAATTGTCAGATCGACTTGATTTGGTAAAACTAACCGACACACTGGCTAGTTTTCTCATAGCACAGGAAGTTTACCTAACCATGAAGTAAAAGAAACTTACCAATGCCGCATGGTTAATTTAACTGAGTCTCGCCAGCCCAGGAAAACTGACCAGGTTATTACCAAGCAGGAAAGTCCAATGCGAACAGGGCAACTTGGGTAATCTTCCCAAGTCACATTATAGAATGACCTTCATTGGGTACTCTTGTGAGTTGTAACCTTGAGTAACAGTTTATTTTACAAATTTTACCATAGCTTGTGGAAAAACTAGCCATGCCAAATAATCCAAGTGCAAACAATGGTAAAATTTAACCATTTTAAATTTTACCAATTTCCTTGGTAAAATATCCTATCCAGTGCCATTACGGCTTTACTCTCCTCAGAATACACCGAATTAGCGACCTTGTTTACATCTGGATTCATGGGTATGAATATAAATAGAGGGCGCTATTTTATATACTTCGCTGTGTAAAATGAGCTAAGAAAGGACAAATTTAAA
>JAOTQE010012835.1:0-10967 GCA_025631205.1 Nesometra sesokonis | reverse complement strand
GTGGCTATTTGATTAATTTTTCCGATCTTGTTCGGATTTTCTCTACTGTTACGTTTAACAATTATATATATATATATATATATACACTTTATACAGAATTTTGGCCGCCATTTTGAATGGCGCCCTCATTTTGGGTCTCCATAGGTTTTTTTTTAATACAATCGTAGCTTCTTTTTTAATTAATTATAATCAAAATTAATGCAAAAAATGGTCAAACATGCATCATATATACCGAAATACCCATATAACACTTAATATGGCATTTTGGCGGCCATTTTGAAAAAAGCGCCCTCACAGAAAAGTTCTCAGGATACAGCCCGTTTACCTCGGATATTCTTGTTCCCCTCAAAAAACTGGTCTAGAAAAACCACATGAGAATTTCTTCTTCTCCAAGTGGCACCTCCCTCAATTTTAACCCGGCCTAATGTGGTAATTTTAAAAATAGATGTTTTTCCAAATGATTTCTTGCTTGGGGGAATAATTGACACATTCTAGTCATTTGGAAATTAAGATTCTCAATTGGTATACATTCAAAATAATTATATTAGTTTAATACATCAGTTTGGCATGTTTCTAGCGAAGAAAAAAGTTTTTAAAAAGTTATTAAAAACATGTGTTTTCCCCCAACTAGAAATGGGTCCTAAAATAAAAACAGTTAAAAATGCATTTCAAAAATGTTTTAAAACATATTCGTTATAGCGTTGGTGTAAGAAATACTCAAGTATTTGGGGCTGTAATAATTCTATATAAAATGTGAGCAGATGAAATAGCTAAATTTTCTGTTTGGAAATGTGGAAATAAAAGGTACATTGGATACCGATATTTTTGCATGTTTATTGCAGAAAAGGTTTTCAATGAAGCTTCCCATCTCCAAAACAATAATCTTGACAAGATAGCAGTACTGCATATACCAACTTCAACTTACATCGGTGATCATAATGTTGCACCAACCTGCACTACTTGCATTACCATGTTCTAATTGATGCACTTTAATGCGTTTTTCGAAGTAATTTAACCAGGTTTTTAAAGCATTTTTTACGTTCAGTACAAACACCCCCCAAATTTAGTACAATGATTCACCATACCCAATTTTAGGTACCTGTACTGAAGTAAATTTACTATATAATTTTACATAAATCAATGTAACTCCAAAAGTCGCAGAGTCTAGCAGCATGATGGATGTCAAAAAAATTGAAAATTGACAGAGTATCTATATTATGAAACTACATATTATTAGCAAACTTCTGCAAAAAAATGACTTTCATAAAGTTAAAAGTTATAAACAATCAAACTTTGAACATTTAGAATGTAATGTTTGGGAAAAAAAACATTGCTTATCAGTATACTGTGACTAAGTAGGGTAACTTTAAATTGCATTCCTTAACATGTTTTATAATATTTCTGAAAAATTGTAATGCAGTATGAAAGTGGAATGTTTAAACTGTATTTTTTTATTTATTTTTTTAATTTATTTATTTTCACAATCGACCAACAGGAACATAAACGTTCCCACTTAGAGGCGAGAATTGTAAAATATAGAATTTAAAATTACATGTTAAAACTTTTATAAAATTGTGTAAATATATATAAATATTACACAAAGTACACACAACAAAAACATTAACAAGATAAATAACTATTTAAATGGCACTTGAAGGTGTGTAAACAATTAGAAAATATATATCAACACCAGGACATTTTGCAACAAACTTGCTATACAAACTTGATAATCGTGAAATAAAACCATCCTTACAGACATTAACATGTCAAAAAGAACACACAATAAATCACGTTCATGAAGTTGGCGACTAGGAACTTGGAGTGAAAAGTTTAAAATAAGATTACAATCGAACAAATTAAAACATTTAAACAAAAACAAAAAATCAAGATACAAACGTTTAGTAGATGGACATGTAACATTTAAATTTTTGTTCAGCTTGTGAATTAATGCATCGTCCAATAATATGTTATTTTATGTTTTTTTAATTTTGAAATTAGAAAAAATGAAAAAAATCGACAGTTTCCTATTGTGGAAAATTAGCTTTGCAACTTATCCCTCCTTTACTAGGGTTAACATGGTAGATAATGGTAGTAAAAAGGTAGATCTAGGTATTCAACAGTGTTAACCCTATAAAAACTTCCATTCACATATAACATTAACATTATTATCCTATTGTAACCAAAACCCAATTAGTTCTCAATTAGCACAAGGTCATCTTCCCCTCTCAAGGGCGTAAATATGGTGTCAGCAATAGGAAATATACATAGGAAACACAGCCATTAATAGAGCTTCGGACTAATTAAAAACTGACATCACAACAATGACTTAATGACCTTAAGGTACCAATAACACTACTGTGCTGCTAGGTAGATCTTCCTAGTAATGTACATGGTAGGCCAACCTAGTTGTTGAGTTTTATTTTTTTCGAAGGGTTGGCACAAATATTAAATGACATAGTGAGAATTCAAAGTTTTGTTCTGTTTTGATATGATTACAAATCAAGTATCCATACATATTTTTTTTTTAAATATATTTCCGAAGTTACTTAAAAAAAATATAATATATGTGTGTGGAATTGGATCATTTAGCTTACCATTGTATAAATCAAAATATTTTGGGTTTCCTATTAACAAGGTTTGCCTCCCAGTTAGGTCAGTGCCAAATGTTATCCTCAGGGAAAATAACATAGCAAAAACCCTTAGCAACCCACATACACGGTCTACCTCATGGTTAATCTTCCCATGTGGGGTTCACTTAGACGATTAAAATGTTTGCACCTTCATGATGGGGGTTCTAATAATATGTACATGTAAGGTGACCTCATTTTGAGATGTATGCCATTTTGCTTATTTGCTAATATTTGTTGTTTCTCCTTAAGCCTGGCACTCACTGCGTCGTGGAACGGTCGTATGACGGTCGCACGACTAAACATTCGCTCCCTGTGTGTGTGGTTTCCATACGCGATGGCAGTCTTCTACTCGTCAACCCACGTTTACTAGTGATTTTCATGTTGAATCACTAAAATGCAGTGAGTATCTGGATTTAGTAAACAAAAAATTTAAAGAAAATTTTAAAGATTATTGTGGATTTATAAGCATACAGTCAACCTTACACACACATTGGCCTAATGAGTATACGAGTGGATTAGAGGGCGCTCTCCACCTTATATTTATAAAAGTACATGTATGCAGCCTTACATTATGGGTGCCTTCCTAAATTGATCAGAGAATATAAAATAGACAAAAAACCAAGCTCAAAAGTTTCCTCTTTTTTTTTAATATCTGTATTCATATTTAATAATATTATTGTGTAGTTTATCTTTTTGTATACAAAAATGCCTCTTCCTCTTTTAAAATAATTATTAGGCATATGCTGAATATATTGGTTTCTTTATATTTTGGGTCATCGTGTACACCTCCATGGTGTTTAATATACATATATATAATTATTCAAAAAATTATAATAATAATTTTATCCCCAAAGTAGATTATAGAAATAAAAAAGAAATCAGCTTGCAGATAATATAGTAACAGGGTCTTCCAAAAAAAAAATCCTGACACACTGACCTAGATTTTAAAACATCGACTACTTGGTGGACTGACAGCAAAATAAACATCAGTGCAGATTCATTTTTCATGGTGGGAGTGACACATAAAGACTAAACGCGCAAGGAGGTGGGATCGTCCTCCGAAAATTGTTATGTCTCTAGATTCTCACTCATACAGAGCATGCTTCCATGAAAAGTGTCATTACTTGCTCTCTTATTAAAACAAATGTTGATTTTCCATAAAAAAGTGAGGGGGATGTGGAAATCATCTCACACTCAAAAACATGTCCCCTATCCCCTTATATCTCTGCCGGTGAAAATAAATACGGTAGGTAATACATATAAAACGTAAAGGTTTTCATTAAATGCAATCCAGTACCACAACAAGAGAACGGTGACATTCATTTTCATCAGACACAAAGTCGGTCGTTTTATTCAGGAAATATAGTGCATTAGATATATGATTAAACCTATCCTATCCGTTTGCCTTCATGAATACAAAATAGCATTGGAATCAATCTAGGATCTAGTATGAACGTACTACAAATTAGGAGTCTATATGTTGATGTAATAATCAATAAACATCGACCCTGATTTAATACGTTTAATTCAAATGATACGGAACATCTAGGACAGTTAATTAATTTTCTCAATGGATTCTATAACAATATGTAGGCATTTCTCTAGTGGTTTTTTTTCGAATTACAATCAATTTGAATGTATAAAATTGTCTCGGAGAACTTGACTTGGGCCTGAAATAATAATAATTTGTGACATTTATATAGCACTTAGAGCTTCTCAGCTCTCTATGCACATCTTTAAGTATGCGCGCCTAAGATTTGGTTTGCCAAAGCCTCTAAACGCTTCACAATTATTACCCCAGTCATTGGAACAAACACCTATGAAATACAATCCATTCCACAAAGTTGCAGCTGTATTCAGCGCATATGGCATTTGTACCTCCCAGGTACCCATTTGTACTCCAGGGTGGAGAGAGGCAACGTGGATAAAGTGTCTTGCCTAGGAAAACAAACAGCTGACTAGAGTGATGTCGAACCACCGACTTTATGATTGGAAGTCCGAAACGCCATCACTGCTCCAACTTTGCTTGCCTTTTTCCATTACCCCTAAGAAAGAGCACTAGCCAAAATTTTTTTTTTCATTTTTTTTTTGTAATTTTTATGCCCGGGAATATATGCTGGGACATATTGTTTTCATCCAGTCTGTCTGTCTGTCTGTCTCTATTTTTAACTTTATCCTTTGACATAGTGATTGCATCGGCAGAGGTAGGGCTTTGATACTTGGTCATGTGTGCACGCCTTACATTTTGATACTTAACCTTGACCTTGTTCTATTTAAAAACCTGTATATTTGTATCTCAACTAAATGAATTGGGTTGGGTCATGCTTCTTAACACAATCACATGTAAGTAAGGACAATATATCACTGTACAACATCTAATTTTGCTTAGATTATTACCTCCGCCAACGACTTTAGCGAGGTTATGTTTTCAGACCTTTTGGTGGGTGTTTGTGTGTGTGTGTTCGTCTGTTCACATCATAACTTAAACGACAGATTCTGACAAAATTTTGGTGAAGATCTGTGGTCGCATGTGCCCGTGGATCCTCTCGAAAATGTACGGTGTCCAGTGTATGATCTGTAGTGGAGCTTCACAGAAGGAACAAGACAAAGTAAACGATTACACCCTCGCCTATATTTTGAAGGTTTTTCCCTCTTGTGTTTGTTAGTTTGTGTGTTCATTTGTGAATAGCTAAAGCCATAGTGTTGCGGGACAATATAGATAGGTAGCAAAGTTGGTGTATGATAGTTATTACAAGGTTAACCCTGTTAACTACCTATGTCTACCTCTATCTACCTTGTCACTACCATTATCTACCATGTTAACAGAGTTTTATTTTTCAAAGGGTAGCCTAGAAGAGTTCAGTAACTTTTCCCTTTTTTCAAGAATAAATCTAAAGAGGTTTGCAGGTAATTAACCATGCTTACTTTAGAAATAATAAACAGTTAAATTTTCAAAGAAATCTTATTTTTGAGGTAGATTTTTGGAAGGACTGCTCGTTTAATCCCACAGCCAACTATAATATAGTATTGTTCATAAAGGTTTATGTGAATTAATTTATTTGAGATTATTTTTTATAAAATGTATAATTATGTACTGAAATAAACGTCCCTTTATTTCACTGGAATTAAAAACTACAATGCCTTGTTATATAGTGTAGGCTTATGCTAGGTTAATGAACAAATACATCATTGATGTTCATACATTGATGTAAAAGGGAAGCTTTCATGTGTGTTGTGGGCTACATACCTATTTATTAGTCTTATGACCGTGTTTGGTTGCAAGGTCACTAGGCCACACATTTTTTTTTTTTAAAGAACCAGCACAATTTTGCCCAGGCTCAACGTTCTGATTTTTTTGCAAATTTCAGGCTCAAAGTATTCTTATTTTCTTACTTGCATACTTTTTAAAGATGAGAAGTACTCCTATATTGTATGGATAGGCGTACAATGTGCTGAATAAGGGGTATTATGTGAATGGTGGCTGGGTGTTTTGTGTATTTCCATGAATAAATTATGATTACATTGTATCTGATAACATTAATGGAGTAGATATTAAGTTGTATATATATACGTTTCGTTATTTTTTATTAAACAACATCCAACTATCCAAATAAAAAAAAATATAAAAATGGCATAAAAATACCCTTAGCAGCTAAAGGCTGGATTGAGGGAATTTGTACATGCTGCCATATAAATGCAAAATTACAAGTATACAATAATAAATAAACATTACATTAAAAAGAGATAAAAAGTACTTGAAAACCGAGGGGCAGCACATGTTCAGGAACAGCAGTAGGTCTTCGGAGAAAGTCAAGCGAATGCTTAGAGATATAGTTTGTGTCAAAAATTTGTGAGTTGTAAATTAAGCAGGTTGGGATTGGACTTTTTATTGAATCTGGAAGTGGACACCCCAAATGCAGAGTCTCATTGTGTGGGACGAATTTGCTTCAGAAACTAGTGTGTGAATCTATCATTACTGGCTTTCTCAGCAAATCCCTAACAAAGAGACACCCGGTGCTCACTGAGAGGTAAAGAATATTAGACGGTGTAACTTGGTTACAATAATTTATGCAACTGATTTTGAAAACACTTTCTAATGTCATGAGCTTGATTTCTTTAAAAAAAATTCCTCATTTGAATATGTTTTTAGTTTCTGTTTCTTAATTTGTTTTTAAGTTTTGAGCAATTTCAGCCTCATTGTTCTTATAAAAAACAAAATGTATACTTTGATCAGCTTCTTAGTGTTGAATAAATATTGGAACCATGTTACACCATCTAATATCATTCTTTGACTCAATTTTCACCCACAAGATTCATCCAAAAAAAATTGTTTTTTGTTTGTAACTATCAAAGGCACCACATATATTTAGCTGCCTCTGCAGTTTTCTCTTTGAATATTTTAAAGTCAAAATAATAAATAAACACTGTCTTTTTCGAGTGTTCTAGTTCTTTTTTAAAAATGGTTTGTATTTGGTTTTTCTTTATTTCAATTCAGTTCAGATATGATTTCTTTAAAAAAAAATGGCATTACACTGCAGTAAACTAAAATGTGGCAAAATTATGTAATTAAACATTCAGTATAATATGTAAAATAGTATAAGAATAAAAAACTTAAAAATACAAACATAACTACACAGAAAAATAAATAGTTCTTGTTTTATTAATATTATTTTTATTATATTGTACAGTACAATGACAAATATAATTTTTATTAAATTAATATAAGATTACAGACAATTGAGATGTGTATGGTACTGAATTAAAAAGTTACTACAGATTTTTTTAACAAAACAAAGGTTAATAATTGTTTTTTTATACATTTGAACAATCAATAAATTAGTTAATCAATCAATCAATCAATCAAATCAGTCAATTAAATCAGTCAATCAGTTAATCAACCAATCAATTAGTCTATCCTAATCCAATATGTCAGGTGAATAAATTATCAAATACATTTTCTTAGTTAATTTTTATTTTTTTAACATCCTATTAAATGTATCCACATCATTGACAATGGAATCATTAGTTATGTGCTATCAGATCCTATTAATAATTATTTAAATGGCTAAAAATACAGTCAACCTTCTAATTTACACACCCTTCGGTTTTAAAAGTGTACGTAAATGAGAGAGTTCGTAAAAGAAGGATTACAAAAACTGGTAAAAAAAGATCTCCAAAACACTTATTGGTGTTCATTTTGTTTTCTTGGTTGTTAAAACATTGTTTAAATAATTTAGAAGGAAAATATGAAAAACAAAGAAATATCATTGATAATTTATAGGATAATTGTATCATTGTCCATTATTTTATTGACATTTTGATGGAATAAAGATTTGTAAAATAGAAGGTTTGTAAATGAGAAGTTTGTAAATGAGAAGGTCAACTGTACAGTAGCTTTTAGTGGAGTTAAATCTCTGAATTGTTGGAATGACTTTTGGGTTTTTTAGGCTTGCCCTTACTGGTACAATGAGAGGATGTCAAAGCCTACAATTAGACTTCTATGACAGGAAGACAATTGTTTTAAATACATACAGCTGCAATATTACGCTCCTTACGATTTCCTTTATAGCCGCTTCCGTCATGTTTACTGACTTCCGTATTCAAGCTTATGATTTCACTCCCGGAAGATTTCAGGAAGTGGGAAAGCCACAACTATGGATCGCTTCCTAGTGATGAGCAATAAAATACCAGTGTTGATGGTAAATCTGGCTTTTCCAACTGCTACTGTGTAATCTATTTAAAAATGTATTTGTTACTTGTAAATTTTGTAATAAAATAATGTAAAATTGTTATTTAGTAGATGTTATATGTTAGCCCTGGTTGAGTGTTCCAAGTGCTGTTAAAGCTTGGTTCCCACTAGGCGACACGTCTGCGCTAACGCAAGTGATGTGACGTAAGGATCTTCCACTATTCAGCATTCCGCCCTCTGAACCACCACGTGTCAACGCGTCTAATTTGAGTGGTTCCCACTAGGACGCAACATATTTGACGCGCGGTGTAGCTGTGCTCGACGCTAACGCGTCTAAATTGCTCTAGTGGAAACCAAGCTTTAAGGGGAACTCCAGGATTCAAATTGGATGTATGCACCTGTAAAACAATTAGTTGTGACTTCACTGATATTGTAAACTTTTAAAAATATTTGGACATTGAGATAATGAAGGAGAATACTTTCTATCATGGGTCTTAAATCGTACTGGGCCTTCTATTCATAATACACAATCTTAAAGAATGAAAAAATTATGGATTTTTAAAGGTTTGGGCTTTAAAAGGTATAAAAAATCACACTACAATGATCCTTCCAGCTTGTTTGTTTTATCTGTAGTCTGATTTCAGTTTTCAAGCACAATGCTTTCAAAATCTGTAATTTTCATATTACTTTAACAATGTCACAAATTGTTCTCAGCGTTTCCTTTTAATCTCGGAGTTTCCCTTTTATCTCAACTTGTTCTTCATGTTGTTACTTTCTTAGTAAAAGCAACTAGGCTTCCTTTTAGGTATTATACAAACATGAAATTTGAAAAATTCCTCAAAAACACACCATGGTAGAATTGAAAAAAACTTTATAATTAATAATTAGCAAATTGAGATGTTTTATTAAACGCACTATACGTGAGTCAACCCATACAATAGGGTTAGTGTGACTTTTTTTATATGTTAAAAAGCGGTATTATCCCGCACTTGTAGATTTGGCTTTTGGTGGCAGTAAAACAGGAGTGGGATCAAACCAGAATCTTAGGTTCGAGTCTTGTAATTCTAGATGCACGATGAGACCAGATCCATATAGCACTTTTGTTATATTATGGGGTATCTGAAAGGTCACTAATCAACTTCAAGTTGATTTTCAAGAAAGTATAATGCAGTACATACTCTAAGCAATGATATACACACCAGCATGACAGGATCAATATTTCGACATAAATTATGTCTACATCAAGGATTTTTGCCATTGTGACAGGATTCAATATTTCAACATAAATTGTCATAAAAAATTCATGGCATCATGACAGGGTTCAATATTTCAGCATCAATTATGTCATCCGAAGTTTACAAAATGACTGGATTCAATATTTGAACATAAATTATGTCATCATCAGGAATTCCCGATAACATAATTTATGTCAAAATATTGAATCCTGTTAGGATGGCGTGTATCTCATTGCTTGAAATATGTATGTCACACACAGTTTCCATCCGATCGGCGACTGTATATTGTAAGTAGCAATAGCACCACCAGTCGATGTCTTCGACTGGTGGCGCTATTGCTGTGTAAAGTATATAGTCATCACTTGAGAATGTGAACCGGTAATTTATGAAATGCCGCTAAGTTTCTTTGATTTTTATTGGTTTAATCAAAAATATTTTTTTACTTGCAGGTAAAACTGTAACCATTGAATTATATATATATACAGAATTCACAGCAGTCCATTCCACCGTCTCCCATAAAGCTCTTATAATAATGACGACACCCATTTGCAATCGCCATCATCTGCTCCAATCTTTACCAGGATTAGACCCTTAAATAGCTCTATTACGAGGCGATCTATTAGACAAGCATTTAGCAACAATACATTTTAAGGCGACTGGTTATAACGGTCATTGATCATGTAATTTGTGTAATTAACCTCGGGGAAGAAGCACCGTATAAATGCTTTTAAATTAGATTGGATTACATTAGATGTAAATGATGCTGGAAATTTACATTGTAGCTTATAAGAATCAAGATTTTCATCATGTTCACATTCCAAAATATACATTCATAAGAAATCAAAGACACTATACTTCTCATGTTCTACATCATCTTTACTGGCCCTACTTCTTTATCCTGATATTTCTTCTCTACAGTACTTATATAAAGACAGCTTTTAGGAACAATTTAATTCATAATAATTTTAATAAATTTATTAATTTAAACTGGTTATAATAGTGATGGAAATAATAACAATAATTATAAAAATAATTCATTGATTAATTACTTTAAAATATTTATAATAAGGAATAATGATAATTATAAAAAATAATTTTAAAAATAGTAATTTTAATAGTGTATTAACTATATTGCTGTCAAATGTATTTGTTAAAGTGGAACAATACACCGAATTAGCGACCTTGTTTACATTTAGCTTCGTGGGTATTAATATAAATAGAGGGCGCTATTTTCTATACTTCGCTGTGTAAAATGAGCTAAGGACAAATTTAAAGTGTATGTATTTGTATTTCTTCGTTAGTAACTCATTCCAAACCGGTGGGATACATTCATAAGTCATTTTTAACACTAGCTACGCTTAGTTTCATTTAAATTGGAATGGATTAAACCTGTCAAATTTGCTGAGAACAATG
>JAOTQE010012824.1:0-10968 GCA_025631205.1 Nesometra sesokonis | reverse complement strand
TATAGAGCTTCAAAAGAATGGAATAATTTACCAACCAAAATTAGAATCACTGCACATGAGAAAAATATTTATCAGTTTAAAAATTCCATTTATATTTAACCAAATTAATTTTTTAAAGTTAAAACAGCGTATATTGCCATTGCTGACATAAAATAAATATTTTACCAAATTATATATATTTTGTTTCAAATGTTATATATTTTGTACTTCATACCAGTTATATGTATTAGATAATTTTTACTTCAGAAACTCCTAAATGATTAAATTTTTTTAAACTGGACGTAATGGCAATATCAAAACTGGTTTTTGTTTTGTTTTTTGTTTTTTTTTTTTAAATACTCACTGTATATATTGATATTATGTTGATTTTTACTACTAACTTGTTTATTATGATGTTGAAATTTAATTATTTTCTTTGTACCTTCGTATGTATATAAATATTTGTATTGCATTATACTTTAAATTACACCTTTGTAACTGGACCATTTTGGAAAGCAGTACCATGTTACTGAAAATGTAATCCAGTATAAAGAAAGAATAAATAATAAAATAAATAAATTGTATCAATTATTTAAAATATAAACATCTTCAGATGTGTTTTTACTGTTTTATTATATTCTATTGTATTTTAAATTGTTATAGATGTTTTTTTTATGTTCATATTCCGTAAGTGGCCACTTTCGTTGCTGCATGTTGAGTATTAAATAAATAAATAAATTCTCTGCATGATTTCACAATTATAGCTGGCTTAATGTTAAATCCGCCCCTGTACTTTAACAATGTTTGCATCTCATTTTATGTTATTGAAAACATGATTGTGTTGGTCAAAACATGATGACTAGGGTCGGATGCAGACTTTTAGAAAGGGGGAGGGGTGGAAGGAGGCCAATAGCATTAACAGTCTTAGGGGGTCCTGGGGTATGCTTCCCCTGAAAATTTTTTGTCTTTAGATGTCTGGAAATGGCCTTGGGGATGTGTTAAGGGATCAATTTATGTCTTATGATTGCTGGAAAATTTTGTTTTATAGACCATGTTAAAATTTATATATTTTAGTTTCTGAAAAGGGTCGGAGCCGGTCCCCCCCCCCCCCCCCCTCCTTAATCTGCCCCTGAGTACTGTACTTTCTACTGTTTAATAAAGACGATGTTTGTTTTTATTGTAGGTGGGTTAGCAGAAGAAGTTGATGAGAAGGTGTTACACGCAGCCTTTATCCCATTTGGAGATGTTGTTGACATTCAAATTCCGATGGATTATGAAACAGAAAAGCACAGGGGATTTGCGTTTGTTGAATTTGAATTTGCAGAAGTAAAGTTCTTAGTAGCTTACCATATTCAGATAAGAATTGCATCATGACTAATTGTAGTAAAATGCAAACTTCAAATGCATTAATTCGCAATGTGAATTTATATGTGAAAGTTTAACCAATCAAAATTGATATTACAATTATTAAACAGTGTGATTTGGGTGAAAATCCTTGTTACTCCTATGAAAAAATAATACTTGTGCTCCCCTGTTTTAGATCATGGGAAGCTGGAAAAAAGCCCCAAAAATTACCTTGAAAACCACATGACAAATTTAAGCAAAATGTTTTCCTAACATTGTGTACTTTTACAGTACTCGAATTTGATTTTGTTGTGAAAACTGATTTTTTGAGTTGGACATACAAATAATAAGAAGGCTATTTTTGTGGGTTCATTTTTTACAGCAATTGCATTAATACTTCCAATCATGAGGTCTGGTGTTCAAGGCTCCCTCAGAAGCAGAAGGAATTGCTTGATGAATTTTTAAAGTCATCTTATAATTCTTGGTGCTGACTTTGAAAATGTCTGAGTGGCGCTGTAGCTTGGTCGTTAGCATGCTTGCCTTCCAATCCTGTGATCCTCGGTTCGAACCTGGCTGAACACTAGGTTCTTTACCATGGCCTAACAGTGCCACTCCCTAAGCATTATGTAGATTTCATTCTGTAAGTGGCGAGAACTTGCTGTTGGGTGTGACACTAAATTTTACAAAAAAATTAAGAAAAAAATTGAGATGAGATTGAGAATAAATAACTCAGAATAAATAACTCAGAACTATTTTTTGTATTCTCAGGATGCTGCTGCGGCTATTGATAACATGGTAAGTTTATTTAACTTGATTGAATGTTGCTTCGACTGAATTATGTAAATACATCCATGGATGAATCATGATGAAATAAATATCATTTATATCTTATATATTACGGTAGAACATGGAAATATATTTTGAGCCAACAGTCAAGTTTGCTATGCATAAAACTCCTTCAATAGATGCCATGTATGCTGTCAAATTACAACTGTAAGCAGGTCAACTTTTAGCATGGACAACTGATTAGCATTAATCCTTGTTGAAATTGTGTCCCAAAATCCAAGATAATTTACTATCCAAGGGTGCATAGCCCATATCATATTTATTTTATTAATTATTTTATTTTAATTATTGATTTTTTATTTATTTTTTATGAAATACGTTTTTAATTTGTTTTATCTGTCATTGTGAACTATTTTTTTTATGATGTGTTGGTAGAAATGTGATAATTTCAGCTTAGGCAAAACTGCAGGTGACGCTGTTGTGTATACAAAAAAAACATTGATTCGCTAAGTCTAGATCAACGTGCACCGACCAGAGACTGTTTATGTTTTTTGTCTTTACAATCATTTGTTTTCTCTTCTGGATTGTGCTGTATGGTTTTTTTTGTAGTTAAAACTTGTAGGATAGGAGTATCTTTTGTGAACACAAAGTAGATCATGTTGCACTTTGGGCAGTATTATTATAACAAGAAAACGGTGGCATTTAGCTGCTCTGCTCAGTTGGGTCAACTAGTTGTAGACTGTCAGGTTTAGCTGCTCTCTAGTTCACAACATTCCCACTCTCCTTGTGTTTTGGCTGGACGGTTGAAATACTTATACAATGTTGAATGCTTTATATACATGATATCAATACATATGTGAATTTAATACACTTTAGATGCAATGATTATAAAGACTAATCTTAAACAATTTCAATGTATGTAGAGTACTAGTGAATTACATCAACAATAACTTTTTTTGCAAAAATTAAAATTTTGCCAAACTCCAGCAATAAGTAATCAACCAAACTGAATGAAATTGAGCTGCTGGAGACTTTTATACAACCAATAGTAACTAATAGAACTAACAAATTTGAATTTAATTACCAATACAACAGCTGTAATTTGGATATAAATAGAAGATTCACTTTTAAATTAATACAATTATTTGAAAATAACATAAATCATAAATTAGAAAACAAATATATCTCAACAAATCTCTTTGCAGCTTGAAAAGAAATTTCACACCAAATATATTTCTAAATATCCAACACCAATCTATTTAAAACTCCAGATTCAACAAACATATTTATTGTATATAATATTGCTACTTACAATATTGTATACTGTTGAGAGGATACAGAAAAATATTGTACAAGCTGTTGCAAAATATTCAATAGACTTGCAAAATATTGTACAGGCTGTTCTAAAGTATTGTACAGGTTGTTACAAAATATTGTACAGGCTGTTCTAAAGTATTGTACAGGTTGTTACAAAATATTGTACTGGCTGTTGCAAAATATTGTACAGGCTGTTGCAAAATATTGTACAGGCTGTTCTAAAGTATTGTACAGGTTGTTACAAAATATTGTACACGCTGTTGCAAAATATTGTACATGCTGTTGTAAAATATTGTACAGGCTGTTCTAAAGTATTGTACAGGTTGTTACAAAATATTGTAAGAGTCTGTCGCGAATCAAATATAAGTACAATATATTTCCAGTGAGTATAATGCTTTTCTGTACTGAAGATACGTATACATTATTCAAGTACTCATGAAAGATTTAAAAAATATTCATCCAGTGGTAAATATAAGAAATATAGTACAAACTACATAATTCAATAATAATCATGTCACAAAAACAAAATGCTAAATATATACAAACCTAATACTGGATTTAAAATTGCTAATTTACAACACCAACATTTTTGTTTTATAAACAACAGCACGGGTTCAAGGACCGCTCGCACCATGGTTCTGGTGGTGGAACAAGTCCTCTCGGATAAGGACTATAAACTGCAGTAGGCCCAGTGTACGCAAATGGCTCATGTGCACTATAAATAACCCAGTGCATCTTTTGAGATGAGTAGTGAGTTACCCCAGTGTACTGGTCCATACATAACCCTCTGCCAGACAGAAGGACGTGCACTAATGTAGCAGCTACAAAGGACATGATGTGACCCTCAGGGGAGAGCAAGTATTGAATGTGCCACATTTAATCCACTCTGTGCCTTTGATTATTGATTTTCAATTGGTGTAGTATAATGTTTGAGCAGTATTATTATAAACAAGGAAAATGGTGGCATTTAGCTGCTCTGCTCATTTGGCTCAAATAGTGGTAGTGAGTGTCCTGTGTTTTGTGCTGTCAGGACTAGCTGCTCCGTGGTTCACAACGGTCCCACTCTCCTTATGTTTCACACACATACACTTTAGATGCAATGATTATAGAGACTAATGTTGAACAATTTCCATGTAGTATTAGTGAATTACATCAATAATATATCTTACATAAATAAATATATTTTTGCAAAAAATTTAAGTTTTACTTAATTCCAGCTTTGAGTATTTTTTTTAATAATATGAACATTGTAATGAAATATGATAAGACCTACTGTACATAGATTTGTTCTTCATCAAGTTAATTGCAAATTGAAGGAAACTGATCAAAACTGAATTAAAATGAAACATCTTATATTAAAAAACTAAAAATATCCAACACCAATCTGTTTAAAGAAACAGATTCAACAATCATACTTGATACATATGAGGCTAGTCATGGCAAAAACTGCCAAGTTGCCGCTCAGGAAGTTATTGAGAAATTAGCAAATAAACAACAGGAAATGTAATCAAATACATATATAGGGAATTTGTGTATATTTTGTACAGCAACTTCAGTAATAGATGTCAGATTTTGATAATTCACCCGTCATTTTGAAGCTTGCAAAAAGTATAATATTTTCTTATAAAAACTAAATTTTCAATTTTTCTACAACTTGGTGATTTTGCTGTTACATGCCTTATATATGATCAGTAAATGCTTCCCTTCAAAATGTTTCCATGGATGACCATGGCATGACCATGTTTCCATGGCATGACCTTGTTTCCATTGCATGACCATGTTTCTGTGGTCAGCCGGCCATCCTGTTTTTCAAAATGGTGCCCCTTTCAGAGGGTGGTAGAGCATGGAAAAAAAACTGGTTTTCAAACAGACATCAACACACAGTTTTTTTTTAAATAGATAAAAAGGTACACTAAAGTGCATAATAAACTACCCATCTCCCTGAGTGAAATGATAAATACTACATAATATCGAACAACTAAAAACCATATAATTGAATATAATACAATTCTTTCTATTCTGGATAATGCACTCTTCTAATACAATAAGTACTGATCTCCCAAGAGGTCCAGATTTGTTTACAGTATAATTTATATTTACAAACATTAAGTGAATAGAAATTATAGACTATTATATTTACAAATAGTTTTTAAATTAGCCTAGTTAATAACAATCATCTTTCAGATGAGACATTAAGCCAGTGGTCCTACATTCTTCGGAAAAGAACAGGATTGTTTTTCAGTTTACTGCCCAATCACCACCAGAAGTATCCCATTGGGAGCAAGTCCACTTTCAACTGCACATGTCTGATATCAAGGTTAAGTCATAGAAGCGGTGCCACAGCCGTAATTTCTACCCTAGCGAATTCTCACTGCACGGCGCAGCCGTAAGGGTAGAAATTCGCCTGCGGCACCCCTTCTGTGACTTGACCTTGATCTCAGACATGCACCGTTGAAACCGTAAAAGGGCTAAAATTGTATGTGTTCCTTTAACATAAAGCAGTGTGCAAATGCATTCAAAAACTATATATAGTTACAATTAACTCCAAAACTTCAGTAGTGATATCCCAAAACAGATCACGAAAAAAAAACAAAATTAGTGCTAAACCGGACCATTTGAATGTAAATAAACATTCTCTAAACCAAACTATGGAAAACCAAACAAAGTGGTTATGTTTTACAGTAACATAGTTTATCCTTGTTTCCTCTGAAGCCAGGAGTATAAGTGGGTACCTAGGAGGAAGCATTGTGACTGTGACAATAATTTACTTGAGGAAGTTTTGAAAAAAGATTTATAAGAATTACTTATTGTAATGATAACAATTAAACATTTATATTGCATCAATTTGAATTTGAAATTATCATTTTAGAATGAATCAGAGTTGTTCGGAAGAACAGTGCGGGTAAACTTAGCTAAACCAATGAAGATCAAGGAAGGTTCCAGTAGGCCAGGTAAGTTTACATGTTGATTCATGTATACATGTTTATCTAGCCTTCTAATGCTGTCCAATTTACAGACAGACCAGGCTCTCACTTCCTGCTGTGTGCATTTACAGAAAGTGTTCAATAGTATACCTCCTCACTTATTTTTTATCCATAATGCATCATGAGTGCTCTCCCACACCCACCCCCGCCATCTCAGAATCCTGGATCCGCCTCTGGCAGTTGTCTCGCTCATTGGGCTCACAAAGAGTTGCAACCTGTATGAAATAGTAGTCTGTGAAATAAATTAAACCTTGTATTTGATTTCTTGTAATGATGACAACTGAGTAGATATGTTTTTTGATTATCAATTAATTGTGTCTAATTTTTTGGATTATCTTATAGGTGTAACCTTTAATACGATAATCATATATTGCAAATACAATTACTATTAACAGAATTACTATTAATACAGTAAATATTATTGAAATCAACCAAAGCAAAACATTTAAATAATAATTGACATCATCCAAGGAACTTCTAACTTCTGCGTATTTTTCAGCATTGCATGTGCAGTTGCATGTGCAAGGCTTGATACTATTTTGTGGGTTTCCTTCTACTGTTGTTGTTGTCGACTGTACCTTTGAGGAATGAATACTAAGAGTCTTGTTGCAAGATCTCACTTTGTTGACTTCTAAATTGTTGTTGGTCATGTGACACGTTATATTTGCATTGTGTAGTTCTGGGTCGGCTTTGAATTCTATCATTGCAAAATATCTTGTGTCATTTATACACTGATATTGTATTTTATTAAACAGGTCTGAGGAGGTCTGTGAGGCTTCACCATTTGAGTACTCCTTAGATCTTGCACTTTTTGGATCATATTCTGCAGTGAATATGAAGTTGTCTCGAGGTGACTTGATTTCTGTGATACACTTCATATACACCATCTCACATTCCTCATATTTTGGTTTTGATAACTCACAAATAGGGTATGGTTCACCTGTAACCTCTTTTACTTCCAACTCAACTTTGGTTGAACGTTGTTTTTCATTTCCTACTTTTACACCACATTGATAGTTTCCTTTATCTGTACGTTTCACTTGCCGTATTTTTAGTATCAGTGTTTTGTTTCCATGGTAGTAATCCTGAATGTAATGCTCATTTGATGGAATAAGTTGTGAATTTTTCAGCCACATCCAATCATCTGGGTCCTTTGTGAAAACACATATGAATGCAGTAGATTCACCTTCATTCACCTTTTCAGGTCCTGGTTCATGTAGAATAAGTTGACTGTTGATTGAAGTCAGCAATGTAGAGTAAAGTACCAAAAGAATACTTGTGAATGTGTACATTCTTTCAGTGTACATTCTCTCAAGTTGTTTTAGTATTATTGTTGATAAAACACTTTGCCTGGGTGTAGTCTAACAACTCAATAATGCTTCATGCTAGTAGAGGCCTTAATACACACCAGCTACTGTTCTAAGTAGTTTCATGGGTTACATCATGGTCTGCTGATTATTTTTAAGGCATTTGTTATTGTTCAGTTTTTAGTAATAATAGGTGCACTGAAGCATCGTGTAAACATAACTTTGTGTTTACAACATTATCTATAGCGAGCAATAGGGTGGGAATTTCTTTATATTCTATACAATAGAATAAATAACTGTAAACCACCCTGGAATTTATTGATTAATTCCAGGAAGCCAGTGAAATGGATCAATATTGTGTTACCAACATTTTTAACATTTGAATTGATAATAATATTTTTATATAGTACATGCTGCAAATTAATAGCATTTAAGCTACGTATTTTAAAAATTTTTGAGGATTATAATTAATCTACAATGCAAATACTGGTGTTGCAGTAGCTCTCATTTAGTTCTAGTTCGAAAAGATAGCCGCATTCACTCTGTACTTTTTTTTGGTGAAACCAAACCAACACGTTTGCTAGTTTTCTCACAATTAGTTCAGTGTGAATAACACAGAAGTTTACCTAGCCATGGAAATAAGAAAACTTACTTATGCCTCATGGTTAGTTTATCCGAGTCTCGCCTGCCCAGGAAAACTTACCAGTTTAGTTTTACCAAGCAGGAAAGTCCAATGCACGACTTGTGTAAACTTCTCAAATCATATTACAGAATGGCTTTCATTGGTCAATTGAATATTCTTGTGAGTTGTGACCTTGAGTAACATGGTTTATTTTATAAATGTTACCATAGCTTGTAGTAAAACTAACCACACCAAATAATCCAAGTGCAAACAATGTTAAAATTTAACCATTTTAAATGTTACCAATTGTCTTGGTAATATCCCATTTTAAGTCCAGTGCGATTGCAGCTCAAGTCTGTGCATCTACCTTGGGTATTTACAGAAAACATTTTAAAACAGTAGTTCATAA
This sequence comes from Nesometra sesokonis, assembly GCA_025631205.1. Classification (NCBI taxonomy): domain Eukaryota; kingdom Metazoa; phylum Echinodermata; class Crinoidea; order Comatulida; family Antedonidae; genus Nesometra; species Nesometra sesokonis. The sequence continues at coordinate 2,220 of JAOTQE010012824.1, read as the reverse complement.
AATTTAATATTTTATTTATAATAATGATAACTGAAAAGAGTTTTAGTGGTGATTATCAATGCAACAATTAATTGTATCTAATCTTATCAATATCATCAACATGGTAATCAAATGTTGCAAATATAATTACTATTAACAGCATTATTATTGTCACAATCAGAATAACCAAAGCTATTAAGAAATATGGTGTGGTCAACACAATTTTGTTTTGCCTAATAATAACATTCAATTTAATTTTAGCAAAATACATACTCAAGTATTGATTTTTTTTTACTTCCAACTTAACTTTGGTTGAACAATGTTTTTTATTTCCTACTTATACCACATTGATAGTTTTCTTTATCTGTACGTTTCACTTGCTGTATTTTTAGTATCAGTGTTTTGTTTGCATGGTAGTAATCTTGAATGTAATGCTCATCTGATATAATAAGTTGTGAATTTTTCAGCCACATCCACTCATCTGGGTCCTTTGTGAAAACACATATGAACGCTGTAGATTCTCCTTCATTCACTTTTTCAGGTACTCCTGCTTCATGTAGAATAAGATTAGGTATAATCTTCAACATGATATTCAGATCTTGCAAATATAATTACTATTACATCATTAATATTTTCACAATCAGAATAATATACAAAATTAGGTGTGGTCAACACAATTTTTTTGCCTAATAAAAAACATTCAATTTAATTTTAGCAAAATACACATTCAAGTATTGATTTAACTACTACAATATAGGTACAACACAATGAACTCTTTATCATGATGCTGTTGATGCTGGAATAAAGGATCCCGGAATAAAGGATCCCGGAATAAACGATCCCGGAATAAAGGATCCCGGAATAAAGGATCTCGGAATAAAATGGATTATTATTGGTATTGAAAGAATTATGAGTCACTGATTACCATTATATTGTATACCTTTGATTATATCATCAACATTATTATTAAGTTAGACGTGTTTTTTTATATATTGCGGTATCTTTATTCAAATTCAAATTTTACAAATACAATAAAAAAAACTGCAAAAGGCCACAGAGTTCCCAGGCAGCCATAGGCTGAATTGTGGACACTCTTTACAATCGACCAAGGAAAAACATTCAAAATTACACATTCAAATTAAAACACATTATTACACATTAAAATAAAGCCATTATAAACACACACACACACACACACCTATTTGCTTATTTGCTTGTTTGCTTGGAGGACAGTATACAACCTACTGATTTTGCCCTGACTCAAGTAACTCTGTCAAAAGGAAGAGGACCCTTCTTGAATCTGGTAGTAGTTATACCATGATGCCCATATTTCCTCTCTTTCCTAAGTTGCATAGGGTGGGTAGAATTTGATTCTGGACACCAATTTTTAAATTTAATACTTTTGGTCTTTGAGCAATTAAATTTTGCAGTTTGCTAGTCGTCCATGGCTTTAGAATTGCTATGTATTTTTATTTTTTTATAAGGAAAGAACTTATCAATATTATAGTGCATAACGACGCAGAAAAGCGTCTCTATAAACAGCTTTTCAAAATTGTCTGTCAGTCTGTAATGCATGTTTGTGACCGGGGTTTGTTATTGTATATAACATTTATAGTAACTGACAGGGTATAGGTGTTCCTTTAAATATCTACACGATATGAAATAATTATCAACTGGTAATATATTAACATTAAAACTGAAATAAAATACACCCTTCAAATGCCTAAATTGCTGTTAAATTGAATACAATATATTTATTTCTAAATCTAGAATAACTTAAACTGCGACCTTTCTGTCTTATGCTACTACGCTCTGCAACTATCGCCTTGTGTGGTTTCACAGAAATCTGAAATTTATGTAGCAGGTTATTTTAATACTATAAAACCAGCATGATGAAAGAATTCTTTTATTTGGTCACTGACCTGGCTCATATAGTTTTGGATCAGTAGCCGCAGTCTGATCTTCAATCACCTTTATATTCAGGTGGTTGAGGATAGGGATATTGGCCTGGTTTTGTTGGATAAATGAAAGTGATGGTGTTAAGTGCATGAACAGTTGGTGACACTGACCAACTACCGAGGCTAGCATATATAGGCCTCCATAGACTTTTAAATATAACTGTATACATAATTCCAACGTAATCTTAAAGATGTAATGTCACTTAAAAAATTACAAAAATTAGATTTTGAAAATAACTTGCTTATCTTGAAGAAATACATAAGTTATGACGATGACACTAGA
>JAOTQE010012813.1:0-10969 GCA_025631205.1 Nesometra sesokonis | reverse complement strand
TATATATTATACAATTTGTATACAATTTTAGCAGTGAAATACATATTTACAGGTGTGAACCTTTACATAACGTGAGTTTTGTATTTAAGCTTGAGTTACGGTATACCAACAGCAAAGGTACAATAATTTAAATTATGCGGGATATTACAGACAAACAGACATGCATGTTAATGCAGAGACGCTTTCCGCACCATAGGCTGCAGAGTGACTTCGACAATACAAATAACAAGACAATCGTAGAGATTTAAACCCCTCTTATTTGCTGTTTCTCATTCACCTTAGAAGTGTAATAATGAATATCCAAGAATGGGAAGTGTACTGTTTTATTATAGGTTATAATAAGGGTTATACAACAAGATCAACAATTTCCATTCATCCATGATTAATTTATATGATTCATTGAATGTTTATTTTATTCTGAATGACGACATTTTTCACCTTATTTGTTTATTATTTTAAGAGTTATACAACATTAATTCATTTGAACCTAATTAAGTGTACCTTGATCTAGAACAACAACCTGTTAGGTAAAGTTCAAACCAGCTCTTATAAACTCAGTTGAATCAAGTTAGCGCCGTTTATAAATCGATACAATTATCACGGCGCAACCATCTCTTTTCCCGCTACATGAACACACAGCGTCTCTTGAGAATCAAGCTCTACAGCTTGAATAGACCTTGGGGAAATTAAAGAACGACTAATTCATCTGTGATAGAGATGTCCGTAACACGATACCGATGACGTCGCAGCATACATACCGATATTGAATACTATTTGTTTACTAACCAATAAGTTTGATGACGAAAAATGTAACAATTCTCCGAAATTGACACTTAATGAGTTGAGACTAGTTGGTCATTGTAAAGGATCGGGTAACAGTAGAAATTGTATTACGTTACTGTCTTATGGTCAAGTGGTCAAACGGATGAATTACGTTTATTTGATTTTCATAGAATTATTTAAAACAAATTGATTTTATTTCATGACATCTATTCTAATTTCCACTAAAGGTATAATATTGATCGATAATTCATAATTATATGGTATAAATATAATATCGGATCATCACATCGTCTGTGGCGTTCCTATCCTGACTGGGCGTTCCTATTCTGGAGGGGCGTTGCTATTCTAAAGGGGGCGTTCCTTCTGGAGGGGCGTTTCTATTCTGGAGGGCGTACCTATTCTGGAGGGGCGTTCCTGTTCTGGAGAGGCGTTCCTATTCTGGAGAGACGTTCCTGAAGGGGGCATTCCTGGAGGAGCGTCTCTGGAGGAGCGTTCCTATTCTGGAGGGGCGTTCTTATTCTGGAGGGACGTTCTTACTTTGAAGGGGCGTTCCTATTCTGGAGTGGTTTCTTACTCTGGAGGGCGTTCCTAGTCTGGAGGGGCGTTTCTATTCTAGAGGACGTTCCTCTTCTGCTGGGGACATTTCTCGACGTGTTGGGAAGAGTTTCTTAAGAGGCAGGCGTTCACTGTTTTCAAATAAATGCGTAATTATAATGAAATTACACAGTATCACGGCATGTATCGCGGCATGGTTCGAATGGTGTTTATTCAGACTGGCATATTATTAAATAAATTTTATTTAAAATATTTATCATCTGCGTTTAAATAGTATTAAAATATAACGACATTGCGATTTTTTAATATAGGCCTACAGTTGGTCATCATAATCCATTTACTATACATGTTTTAAATTTACAGTTAGTTCATATATTGTTCCATGCATCATTATCTATATTTAGAATGTTAAAAGATCATAGGCCTATGTAAGATTCTATTATTATAAGCTCACAAAAATACATTATGCCTATATAGGCCTACATATTATTATAAATTGCACGGTATAATAAAATTATCTACGTTAGTTATGTTTTATATGACGACATTGTGATTGTTTACTACAAATAAAAACAACATGCCGCCATTACAAACAACCATTTACAGTTTGAGTGAAGGACTTTATAAATCGTTCTCTTTAGCTAGTTTTCGATTGTTAAAGCAAGATATATATTATAAATTGTACTATAATAAAATTATCGTTTATAAAAGAGTCATATGTGACATAACAACATTGCCATTTTTCTAACATATAGATATGTTTCCACATATAAAAAAAACAATAGGTTATTACAAATTGTGTTGTGACTTAATCAGTTGTTTTCTACATCGTCAACTATACTTCATGATTCTTAAAATATTTCCATTGTCAAGATTCTAGACATACAGAAATGCATTAGCCTGTTAGGCCTATATTGTTTGATGTCTTGAGAATAATACAAAATAACCGGAAAATAATCTTGTTCTTGTATCACTTCGCAACCTTAATCTTTGAAAATCAATAGGTCTACAAGCATTTCGATAATCCCGCACGGTATCATCTGATAATTATTTAATAACAACATTTATTGACCTAAGCCTTAATAAAATCAAAACGTGAACAGGCTCAACTTTCTCTAGGAGACACTCCCTTAACGGATACCTTAGTAAATATAAATCTTTTTCCGCGAAACTAAAATCGAAAATGTAAAACATCTCTAATTTGTTTATATATCTTAAACTGGTTTCAACCATTCTCTGGCGGACTTAAATATATATTTTCCAAGTCTCCAACTTCTCTTTAATTGCACACAAACAAAAAAATAAAAATATCAATCGCCTTACCTGAAATCGCTACTCCTGGCTTGCGCTGTAATACATACAGACTTATAGAATGATCTCTATAACATTACGACGGCGGAAGAAAAACGGTCGTCGTCATGGTAACCTCATTGTTGTAATGGAGGTGCCACTTGTATTAATCTATATTATGATAGTGCATAATTTTTTATTTCATCCTCGACAACAATAGAAAAGATTATAAACCGAATTATGCATAAAATAGATGCCACTGAAGCAAGACATGATAGTAAAGTGTATATTTGTATTTGACGAATTTATTAACTTGTTTTCCTGTATTACAATTCTTAATTTAGAGTAGGTCTAACATCGTCATCATTAATTTAGTATCAACTATGACACATAATTACTATGATGATGTTATTAATATCAATGATTAATTAGCCTTTCAAACATCTTAAATTTAAATTAATATTTTATGTAGGCCTATTTCAATAGGTATAGCGTCAGCCATAAATAATTTCTGCTTCCTTCTTTGTAGTTTACGGTTCATACATTGGGTGGGGTCAAATGCGTTACTAATTTTTTGTTTGGGGGTTTTATTGAGGTACATACAGAGCTTGAGACAACGAATCTTTATAGTCTACTTTTTGTTTATTCACAACGTAATATGTATGGAAGGCAATCTCCTCCAGTGACTACATTTACACTCGGCGTAAGATATAAACGTAGAACGTAAACACTTTAACGTATGTACTACAGGCCTAACTCGTCGCATTAGCATATACTCGCAGAATACTAAAGCAGAATTGACTTTTGTTGATAATAATTTTAAAATGTTGAATATAACTCTGGCAAGGCATTGGATGTTGTTCCACAAAATAAAAAATTGTTGAACTAAAATAGTAAGGTTTTGTAGTAGGCAAAGAAACGTACGTTGCTACGAGTACGACTCAGTGAATACGTTTATACGGCTACGTTTGTAGATATGTTTACGGCGATTGCCTTCCATACCTATATTCGTTTATTGACGAGGGTTCTAAATGCCATTCTATGGAAATTCTGTAGTCGTGTTATTATCCCAGTGGGTCTAAATTAGGTAGACCATATCGAACGTGCCTCCAACATCGTACTCTACAAAAGACGTGTTCTACTGCCCAATCAAGCCATCTTCAATGTATACAACAGTTAGGCCTATATAAACGTTGATCGTATCCTAGCAACACGTTTGAAAAAAAAATATTGCCTATGGCTAAAGATGGTACCTAGAATACATACTCTACACAGTTAATCAACTCAGTGCAGTATTTGAGAAATAAATTACAAAATTTATTCTAAAATATACCTGATGTCTATGTTTATCTTGTATTTTTTGACATTAGAATTCTAATAAGGATATAACTACCACGTTGATTCAGAACACTATACGTAAAATAAAGGGTTTTTTTTCTATTTAATATCTTTAACGTTGTGATTAAATTGACGTGGTTTGTTGACTTTTAGTTGTGTAGTTAAATAATTATTTTCTTTCAATCAATAATAACACTTATTTTATAATGGTCAATACAAAACAATATATAAAATAGAAATATAGCAACATCAACTTTGCATCAATAAAATGCATGGCAGTTAGGGTCATCATCAAAATTAGAAGTAAAACTAAAGATCTTACAATGTAAAGATAGCGCACTGGCCAATTTTCGCATGGAATTTCTGTAATGATTGTGTACGCCACCTACGTTCAATTCTACTCCTTATTTGTAGGGGGCGCTATGAAATGTTTGTTTTATTCTCGTTTTTATAATAGTTATTTATTTAAAATAATTATTATACGGATTTATTTTCCAAAAGGGTGACACTGAAGTTTATATTGATATTAATATTATATCATTAGTATTTAAATAAATGCGTTTGTGTTATCAAATCAACTCATTTTTATTCGCAATATTTTCTACCTGCGCGTTCGTTACTCCTTATTTTGTAGCGGGCCAAATTCCATTCTATCTTTACATTGTAAAATCTTTGGTAAAAAAAACTTAGAAAGTGCGCCCTCTCTGACCCTTCAGATTTTTGGAAAAGTTTGTAATAGAATATATTGTCCCAGACTTGCCCCAAGTCTGTATTTTCTAAGTGTTTATTGAAGTGTGCCTTTTAATCGTCTTTCACAAATTAAACCGAATCACCGTCTTGAACCAAGACTAGTATATAGTTCTTACAAATAAAAATGCGTTGTGACTAAGGTATATATGAAGTGTATACAACAATGTTTAGCATCGACAAATGAATATTAAAATAAGTAAAACAATGCTAGATTGCGTCGTAATTCCATGTAATAAAAAAGTGCGTTTGCATCCATGAATTAGAGTTATGTCTGGAATGGATCATAATGAAGTATAGCTCTCAAAGAAACCGACTCAATCTAAGCCATCAAAATACTGCATTCATTAAAAACACTGAATGTGCGTTTTAGGCGGAAACTCGCAATGCATCATGGTCGGAGATTGATGTGAGTGGTGTAGCCTACTAATGAATCTTTTTGCTTAAAGCAAATTTGTGCATAGAATTAGCAATTTTTACACTTTGAGTGTTTTTAATGTAGTAGTGTATTGTAGGCATGTGTTAAGATATCCTTCAAACGTGTCATGTTAGTGTCATGGCACTTATGTCTTTAGGCTGACATCGAAACAATGACTCAGTATTCTTATTCATTATCTTCAGAGAAGAATTAGGATCAAAGGATGATGAAAATCTACCTTATAAAAAGAAGGATATGTGAGTGTCATAATTCAAATTTTTAGGCTTATCATAAGCTGTCATAAAATATACTTATATAATATTTTTTAACAAGATATTTATATCAGGTAGGCCTAAATAAAACTTTAGGATATCGACATATAAACAATGTCATTGACTTCACCAGAAAATGTTACGAATATAATTATAGGGCGGCCGCCATATAATTATATGGCGGCCGCCATACAATTGTTGCATATGGCGGCCGCCATATAATATATGGCAGCCGCCATATGGCGGACCTTATATAATTATATGGCGGCCATAATATTATAATGTGTAATAAAGATAACGATGTTAATAAAGTGTTAATGAACTAAGATTGTAAATTTTGAGAGGCAACAATTTTCAAAACAGATATGTATTAAATAGAAAACGTGTTGTTTTTTAGTTAGTCTCTCGGGTCTATTCTGTACCAATAGTTATTTTTATGATATCAATTTTATGCCATTGACGTCATTTTTTAAAAATTTTATTTGCATCATATTTATTCAGGATTACATATTCAATTGACGTAAAAATATACAATAAACCATTATACTAATAATATAGACATTGATCTTCCATATGGTCTTGACTTAATGCTAATATGTATAAAAGTGAAATGTAAATAGTGCCTAAGAGCATGATCAAGTATAAAAGATAAAAGCACAGGTCTACTTAAGAATGATAATTAAAACAATTTCAAAGCCCTAAAACTTCTAAAACCATTTAAAATTTTAAAATGTTAACAGAAACCTCAAGGTAATAAAACAATAACAACAACAATAAAAATACCTGCAGAATCCGAATTATATAAGGCATGATATTAAAAAATAAAATAAATGATTAAGAAGTCGTTAGAAAACTCTAAGAATAAAAAATACGTCTATAACGTCGGCAATATTAAGGTTAAAAGACAATTAAGTTACCTTGTATTTGATATTTTTATTTTTTTATATTTTTTTTTATCTTGCGGTTTTTTTTAAATAAAAAAAAATATATAGATATAAATATAATAAGTCATAGTGAAGCATTTCAAATGATCAATCTTCTATCTGCCATTCCATGGATCTATAATTGTTGAAAAACCTGCATAGCACTGGCGTTTCCAGAGGGGGTGCTTTTTGTTCTTGAGAACCCTCTAGCTTGAAAACAACAAAATGAGTATATAATACGAAGATTAAAGTAAGGAGGTGTTTTACAAAAATTAAACACATTAAAAAATTGACGAAATATCGAATTGTCATACTGCATCGTAATGGTTTATTATCTCTCGGCCAGGCCTTTATGCCAATAACATTCTTCATATTATCGAGCAAGTGCTGCAATTCAGCTTCTCAGTTCACCCAGTTAATTAAGAAACACAAACTGGAACAAAATAGCACAACTGTATAAAATGTAACAGAAAAGTCGATTTTGGATGTGACACGAAATTTTAAAAATTGTGTATTTTAATTGTTTTTAGATTATTTATAGTACGCTACTGTATATTTGCATTTTCCTTAACAAGTAATATTGGCATTTTTATGCTAAAATTATTGAAAATTTAGTAATTTTAGCATTAAAAGACAAATGTTATTGTATGACAATACACATGCCCAAAATGTCCAAATTTGGAAGAAGGATTATATCCAAAATCCTAGTTTTGAGATATTGAGCAAAACACTTTATTGTTTATGTATACTCGGTGTGGATATAATGCTAAAAATATCATATTAATTTCATATTTCTGGGATACTTTTAGTATATATGATTCACATGATATGACTAGATTACATTAATAGGATGCACTTGAACAAAAAACCTCAAAATCTCATAAAGGGGATTTAATGCATTTTTTTCTATTTACGGCAGCATTATTCCGTAATGTAATAACAAAATAAATACATGATACACGCTGTCGTGTTTGTTTCAATATTTCGACCTTACTTATATCATCATCATCAGGAATTCGATATCTTAATTGAATCAAAGTCAACTATTCAAAAGGAAATTAAAAACATTTTACTTATCTATCTGTCTTGTAAGGATTTGCGCAATTAGTTTGTCAATCACTGCAAAACGTGTCAATATTTAGTAATCAAACAAATAACATTCCACCCATCAAACACTTGTACATTTATCGATTCTAATTTGTTGTAATAGCGCTCGTCAAGAAAGGTGAATATTACACAATATGATCTAATACTTACTTGAAACTTCATTCCAATTTCAAGTCATATAGGCCTATCAAAATATAAATCAAGATCAACAAACGTAGAAAAAAAATATGAAAATTCATGACTATGCCTACCTTGATGATTTCTTTTCCAACATATTTATTTTAAAATTTAATTGTTTTGTACATTTTAACTCAGTTAAAACTTTATGTAGAACATGTTCGCAAAGCTCCCATGTCTCCAGGATTTCCTGAAGTCTCCAGGAATTTTGGATTATCTTCCAGGCTCCATGAATTATCAAATTTTCTCCCGGAATTTATTTTTCTCCAGGATATTGTCCCGGTTTTCTGAAAGTTTTATAATTAGACAATAAATCGTCTTATTTTATATATTGGTTAACAACCAGCAAATGTGAAGTTTACTGAGGGTTTTGGTGAACAGTAATGAAATATGTTAACAATAAAAAAATGTCAGAAGCTATTTTTTCATATCTTTAATCAAGGTGTTGATCTTTGAAATCAGGGTTGTTTATGCACATTTTAGGAATGCTACACACACGGTGCTCTCAGATGACCAGAAAATCTCAAAGAGTTTTGATTTTACACTTTGAAACCCTTGTGTTCGTCTTCTTAAGTCCCACCCATGATCGATGCTTTGTAATTTACAATTTTTAATAAACTAAAACAATACTATAAAAATAAAATAAATGTACTGCAAATTCTATATTTTGCAATAAGCTATCTTTGAGAATCTCATCAATATTAAATGAATACACCGAACCTGAAGTACACTATAATCACATCTAATTTGAAAAATATATGTTGAACTTTTAACCTATGCTCTAATAATACAGCTAATGCGATTCGCTGAATTTCAGATTATTTATTTTGAAATGTATCATTGCAGCTATTCCTGTTGTTTCATGAACGTTTGCGTTGAATTCTTAACAATAATCATGAAAAGTTAGGGATTGCCAAAAACTAGCCCACTGAAAAATGATTATTAGGCCTAATTAAATATTCCTCCTCCGTAAGCCTACCTTCTCATTTGACAAAAAAACTAAAAACAAAAACCAGTCGATCCGACAATAAGACGCGGAAAGCTGCGCACAGCTGTAGCTGGTCAGTGTCAGAGATTAGAGTGCGGCTACTGATCCAAATTCAAGCAAGATCAGTGTTCAAATGAATCGGATTCTGTATCGTGCTTGCTTTTAGACTATCAACATCATCTGCTATGCAAATTTCAAATTTCTGCGACTATGCCTGAGGCGAAAGTCGCCGAGTGTAGTAGCCTGAGGCGTTATTCCCAATTTACATAACTCCAGAAACAAAAAAAAATATATTGTATACAGTTTTAATAAGAAAGTAAGCATTTAAATTCAATTTTAATGTTAATGTACCAGTTGATGATTAATTAATTGTTTCATATCTCGTAGATATTTAAAGTGACACCCATACAATGCTGGTTATCAGAAATTATATATAGAAAGAACAAAACGCAAATAGTCACAAACGTGCGTGACAAGGCCGACAGACCGACAGACATGCAGTTTTGAAAAGCTGTTTATAGAGACGCTTTCCGCGTCTAAAAAATATTCAAAATTAACTCCGTGCTTTCTGTTCGAAAGCTTAATACATTTTTCCCCATAGATCATTCGGTACCACGTTCCATTGCCTTGTGGAACAAGCTATCAGCTTCTCATTTCCTTGTGTTTTGCTGGAGGGTCGAAATACAAGTTAATAGCGCATCGTCCTTTATATGAGACGTTAAGTCGTTGGTTCCGTGTACAATACGTTGAAGAAAGCATGCACTGATTGTAAAAGAGTAGTGGATTATCACACTCAGAAGGAACAGACTTGAAATAAGTTCTCTTATAGAAAGGTTTTCACCAGTTTTTATCATTTGCTATCCGAACTCAGCGAACCAAGGTTAAATCACTCTGCAGCGTAGGTTCATTGAGACAATAACGGTGAATTGCTTATTGGATATGTTATATTATTTTCTATATTTTCGATAAAACTACCAAACATAACACATTTTATATCAGATTCAAGCTCATTAAATTCTCTCCAAGAATCCGTTTGGGCCAATACAAAAAAATATAAATAGTTTACGAGTGAAAGAGTAATACCCGAGCTTGAAACAAACGAAAGTCTTATATTTCAAGAAATTCCCCGTCTAAATCGGCCTGAGGAGCTGTTACAAATTGAATTTTTTTCGATGAAACTGTAAGAGATTTTTCGAATTATTCTTCACATATAGGTAATATGATACTTTTTATAACATAATCCGTTTTGGTCATTATGAAATCTTAAATATATTACTTTAAACGTAATTTTTCCCAAAAGTCCTGTTTTCTCTAATAGTTAAAGGCAGGGAACAGTTAAACAGTTTAACTGTTCCCTGTAGAACAATTGATTGAACGTTTTCAAATGGGGCTTTTGTAAGCTATCTTCATTGTTGTCTCACAACACCAGGTAAATTAATTTAAATCAAATAAAATAAGCAATTTTACGGTTTCAACTGCGCATGTGCGTTATCAAGTCACAGAAGCGGCGCCGCAGTCATAATTCCTATCTTTGCGGCGGCACGGTCCAGTGAATTGAGTCGAGAATTCACCGCACCGCGCCGCTGCAATTACGGCCGCGGCGCCGCTTCTACGACTTGACTTTGATCTCGGACATGCGCAGTTGAAACCGTGAAATGGCTTATTAGTACAGTACCTCCCAAAATGTTTGATCTCAATAAAGTTAGCCTGTCTACATTTCAATTTCGATAAGTGTGCAATATTTAAATAATGCAATACTTACTAACCTTAATATATGAGAAACCCTCAGAAATGTGAAAATTATGCGGGTATGATAAATCTTAAAACTGATTTATATTACTCGGGTGGGACAACCATTCGAGGTCTAAGTATCTTAAATTATGAGGATATCTCTTTTTCTTTTTGGAAGACAAAATAGCAACAATTTCTGCCTAATAGTGCAAAATTGTCATGTTAATGTAAGTTGTTTTTAAACATATTAATATAGTAATGATCCACTATATTATTAACATTTTACATTTATGTCATTTATATTATAGTAAAATATAAATATACTTACACTGTTGGTATCTCGAAATCGCGTTCATAATAAGGGTTACCTGTATGCACGCTATAATTAACTAACGGCACAATTAAAACAAAATATTGTTATGTATGCCATGCATAATATGTATTCCGTTTTGATAAATAGTTTGAATTTAAGCATATTTTTAATGTATTAATTATACTAAAGAAAATACATCCCATATGTAATGTACCTAGAATGTTCCAGAATGATGTGGAGGCATTTCCCCTACCTCCCAAAACCAATGAGTCATTGTTAGCCGTCTTAAAATAGAGTATGATGTTAGATGATGTATGCTGGTTTTCT
>JAOTQE010012802.1:0-10969 GCA_025631205.1 Nesometra sesokonis | reverse complement strand
AGGCCGTTTAACGACATTTTATTATCCCCGGTAGTACTGAGGGCACGCAGTGAAAGGGTTAATACTGTTTATACTGAGTCATTTTATAAAATAATATACAGCAAATAAGGTGAGCATTTACAATATTTTATAATCACATTCTTTAAGTGCCATACCGGTACATGAGACGTGCTTTGAATGTCAAGAACTACTGGTGATCTACCTTGCCCAGTTGAGGGGTGGTCCCAAGATCCAGTTTAGAAGGGACTGGGGGAGGTTGTGTGGTCTGGGTTGGCGTGGTTGCCGGCTTCGTTTTGAGAAATTTAAAATCACAATTTAACATGCCCCGGTACACTGTTTTAGCATATATGTTTGTCTATTTTGGGTTTTTATGGTCAATTTTAGACCCGGCGACCCTAACATAAGGTGGGGGGGGCGCAACTACATTTTATCGATGATAGAGGGGAACGTAATATGAATGTGTAACGTGTGGTTTAACATTTGGTCCACAACACTTTGAGACTTTACTGTGTAAGGCACTATATAAAAATCAAATTATAATTATTTGAAGAAAATACTACGATTAAAAATTTACTATTATTGCCATTTTAAATGCATTTTATAGTTTAATCCATAAAATTCACCCCAAAAATTCCTCTCAATAAAACGTTAGTATTTGTTTCAAGGAAAATGCTAAAATAAAAATAATGCCTAGTTAATGGTTTGACCCAAAAATTCCATCGAAAAAATATCTCTTTTAAAATGATTTAGTGATGCTAGGTGTGAAAACCTTCTTCCTTTGGGAGTTTATCCCCATCAACAGCAAGCTACGGGGATTAGTATTAGATCAGTACGTCACAGAACGGAGACAAACGATCGGTTAGATTTACTGATTGATATGACGTTTAACGTCAAATTGTGTTGATGAATCTCAAGAGTATAGGTCAAAGTTTAAGAATGTGGAAATGTTCTTCGTAAACGAGCGAGTATATGGATATGTTTATGTGGCTATCTTGAAGCCTGGAAACATTTTGCATGAGTGAGAAAGATTTAATGAATAGAAATGTACAGTCAACATGATAGATTACGTGTGAATGGAACCCAGTAATTATTGATAAAAAAGAATAACAACATAATTTAGACACCTTGCCGATATTAATTAGATTGATAGCCCAAATAATGATGTTGAAAGTGTAGTAGATAAGTTACCTTTATGTCATCTGATCGCTCATAAACCATTGTATATGTTACTTTAATGAATTTTATATCCCTTGTGTTTTCATTATAAAATATTGGGCTACAAATACATTAAATTAAGGTTCTTATATTACATTATTAACTAGTCATGAATTTGAAGCAAAGAAAGCATCATCAAGGTGCAGGTGATATGATCATCATCATCCTATCATCCTCACCAACAACGTTATTGTCATCCTCGTTTTTACCAACATCATCTTCGTCGTCACTACCATTAACATTGTCATCATCATCATCGTCATCATCATCATCATCATCATCATTCATGATCATCATCATTCATGATCATTATCATCATCACCATCATCATCATCATCCCTACCACCAGCAAATATGTCATCATCATCATCATCATGATCACGATCGTCGTCGTTGTCGCCGCCGCCGCCACCATCATCATCCATCATCATGATCGTGATCATCATCATGGTCATCATGATCATCATCATCATTATCATCATCCTCATCATCATCATCATCATCGTCATTATTTTAAACAGATCCCATAAGACTAAAATAAATAAAGTTTGACATTGTGCCGACTACCAACTAAAAATGACTTCAACGTCTATTAGAGATCTTGTGGTATCAATTTGGAGTTTTGTTCCCGAATAAAATTTGACGACCATATTCAAACTTAAGATTAGCCATTTCATTCCACAAACTAAACAATTAAAACTAAACTGCAATTTATTTATAAAAAAAAATTAAAAATTATTGTAGCTATTATTGTTTATTAAAAACATATATTTCATTTGTTAATAGTAATTAATAAAAACTGTTTAATATAATTACTGTAATTATTAAATAAATTAATGTAATTAAAATAAAATCCCAGTTTTTCAATCCTAATAATATTGGTTTTATTACCTATATTTGATTTGATTTATTTGCAACACATAAATAAAACATATACACATTTTAAAAATAATATTAGAAAATTATTTAAAAAGTATAAAGTTGACACAGTTATGCAAGAGATACAGAATAGCCCATGACATTTCCAGGTGGAACTTATTTCCAATGGGGTCCTTTAAAGAATAAACATCATCAGACGATAATTATATACTACCTTACTAGGTAACATTAAACAAAATACTACATAACAATACGAAATACGTTAAAATACACTATACAATACGCAAACACTATAAAATGACAACTGTGCAGGGACTTGTTAATTCAGACTACAACTCATGTCCCCTGGGTTGATCTGGTTATCCCCTGGGATGCCCAGGTCTTCCGGCGGATCCTAGATGCTTCCTGACTTGCTTTTGCGTGTGTATAGACAACTTAATAATATTAGCAAACAAGGTTATTGCTTCTTACACTTTTCATTGAACTTGTGCTGCTTGTTTAATTATTAGGCATAAAAGTGTACTTTAACTTCTTGCCACCACTTTGAAAAGGGCCCCACTCAAAAACTTGTTTTTAGTTCAAAAAAGAAAATGTTAATTTTATATCCCCAGCTCAAAAAATTGGATTGGAATGAGCTTCAGAACACAATCGCATGTATCATCATCATCGTCATCATATCATCATCGTCATCGTCACCGTCACTGTCATCATCATCATCACCGTCATCATCACCATCATCTTCATCATCATATCATCGTCATCATCATCATTAACCTCGTCATCATCATTATCATCATCATCATCATTGTCATCATCACAACCAACAACATTATTGTCATCCTAGTTTTTACTAACATCATTATCATCGTCATTTTATCCAGCAAAAGATGGGCACACTTTCCCAGAAGGCGTGGTTCCTGATTTTGATCTTGACAAGCAATAAAATGATATTTACCCCATATTCTGTGTTTTGGGCCCTTTTAACATTGCACAAGCTTGGTTCATAATTTATCTTTTGGGTCTATTTTAGTGCAGGTAATAGGGTGCATGCACTGGATGGCTTCCATTTATGATAATTTACTCTGAAGTCTTTCAGATCTTTCTTTATCACATCCTTCCAACACAATCTTGTTCTACCCACTCTCCGCGCACAATCTGCAAGTTCATCATACTGGATACATTTTGGGAGACGGTTACTGTATCAGGCTTTCGACGAATGTGTCCAGGCTACTTAAGATGCCTATGCTTTAGGATACTATACATATAGATATAGATAAGCTTCATTTTTATACATATAGTAATTATCAAATAAAAATTAATAAAGTTATGCTCAGTTTTAAGATCATACACTAAGGTTTTATTGAATATCAGCATATTTTTTTTTTCGTTTCGACCAAAAGATTGAATTGCTTAATAACAATTTGTATTAGACAAGAAACAGGATAAATTTTTTGTTGAATAATTCATTTTACAAATTAATCTAATAGTCATCAAATTAAAAAAAAAATATTCAATTTTAATATCAGACAGTTAAGATATCAGTATTTTTCCTTTTCAAACCAAAAGACTAGTTTGCTTAATTGTATTAATTTTACAAGGATTGATTTTTTTTTTAATAATTCATTTTACATATTAATCTAATGGAAATTTAATCTATTTCATCATACAATAAAATTAGTTAGAAGCAGTCTCACAGTGTAATTGGTTGGTTATAGTTTTTTTAATTGGTATTTTACATCAGCAGGCAGCATGTATTTATTCAATAATTAATTTTACAAAGTACTACAGAATTTTAGGTACATTAGTATTCATCTGGATTTCTATTGTAATATGTTTGTTTGAAATTTTCTTTTAGATAATCCAAGAAAGTGAAATTTAAAAATATGGCAACTGCCATGTTAACAAGATACACATCATCGTGACAGCATTCAATATTTCAACAAATTATGTCATCATCATTCCTGATTTTTCTGTTTGACTATTAAAATATTGAATATATGTTGGAATAAATTTAAACAATAACAAAAGCAAGGGTTCTTGGCTCGCTCGCACCATGGTTCTGGTGGTGGAATAAGTCTTCTCGGATAAGGAATATAAACCGTAGGGCCAGTGTACACAAACGGATCATCTGCACTATATAGAACCCAGTACATCTTTCGAGATGTGCAGGGGGTTATCTCGATGTACTGGTCCATACATCTCCTGCTGTGGACAGAAAAAAGTAGCACCTGTTTTTCGGGCAGCAGTACATGACGCGACCGTTAGGGGCGTAGAAATGTGTAACATCTGGTCCACAGCGCCTTAAGACTTTTGTTGGAAAACCCTCTGGGTTTGTTTTTAAGGACCCTCCGGTTTTGTTTGAGGTCCCTCTGGGTTTTTGTTTGAGGTCCGTCTGGGTTTTTGTTTGAGGACACTCTGGGTTTTTGTTTGAAGCCCTCTTGGTTTTTGTTTGAGGACCCTCTGGGTTTTTGTTTGATGACCGTCTGGTTTTGTTTGAGGACTCTCTTGGTTTTTGTATGAGGACCCTCTGGTTTGTTTGAGAACCCTATGGGTTTATGTTGAGGACCTTCTGGGTTTTTGTTGGGAGGACCCTCTGGCTTTTTGTTGGGAGGACCCTCTGGGTTTTTGTTGGGAGGACCCACTGGGTTTTGTTGGATGACCTTCTGGGTTTGTTGGGAGGACCATCTGGGTTTTGTTGGAGGATCCTCTGGGTTTTTGTTGGAAAACCCTTTTTTTTTTTTTTTTGAGGAACCTGGGTTTAGTTGGAGGACCCTCTGGGATTTTCCTCACTGCCACTTATCTTTATGAAGTTTAGCTTTAAATGAGATACCTGGAAATGATGCTACCTGGAATCTTATAGTCTATCTTCCTGCAACTAGCAAAAATTTGGCAAAAAAATACATTTTATTTACATTTTTAGACCTCTGTGGATAATTTTTTTTTCTGTTCTGTCTGTTCACTTGTCTGTTTGCTTTTTGTCTTGCCTCTTGTCAACTTTAACTAGCAGAAGCATAGTTATCATAGTGTGACATATAGCAATTTTTTGCCACTTCAGTGATGTCATTTTAAGGCAACGGCCGGTGCAAAATCCAGTTATAACAATTTCTGCACCAGCTTAAATTAAATTAATCTGCAGAATATATAGGTCTATACAGTACTTTTCAGTTATGCAAGTTTGACCCTACTAAAGTTCCAGAATATTTCAGTTTGTACAGGTATTTATGGCTATTCTGGTTGACATTTCCAATGGTTGTTGTGAAGAATGTAAACAATTTAACAAGTGATATAAATAATGGCGACTTAAAAAGCATTTTTATAGAGATATAATAGTTTTGTAAAGAAATGGGACCCTCCCACTCGTGAACTGAATCCCTCCGGCTATAATTAATTTTCACCTCTTGTTCATTTTCAAAATGACATCCTTGCACTTACAGGATGAGTACTAATTATAAATAAATATGGATTAGGGAGTGGTGTTCTCTGTTAGGTCATGGGAAAGAAATTTGTATGCATCCACATTCGAACCCAGAACTCAGGATTAGAAGCCACTGCTTACATCATCAGATGAATATTCTTGATAAACTCCAATTCCGAAACAAAATTATTAAATTCTTAATTTTAAAAAGTATTGTTCAAAATGTGTCAAAACCTTTAATTATTGTTCTAGAAACATCACCTTTGCACATTTACCAGTTTGTTGCTATAGTTGTGTTATGTATACATGCAATATCAATATGCATCATTGCATTGTCATTAATCATTTCATCTTCAAAAAAAAATATTGAGTGTTAATTTAGAAATCAAGAAAATGAAAATGTCCTGGCCTTCAGCCAAAGTAAGAAATAGATAAATTGACTAAAATATTTGATTACAAGAATTGAGTGCTGTTGCCATAGAAAAAAAAACTGTTTGATTGTACCCATGGAGTTATTATAATGCGTTTATATTTAGACTATAAGTCTGTTATAATAACTCTTTAATTGTACATTAGAAATTGAATGGTTATTGTATGAAAGCAAATGTGAGGTCTCACCACAAAATGAGTCGCATCGTAGGTTATATCAAATTGAAATAATCACTGAAATAGGTTTTGAAGTCAAATTTTTGAGAACTTTAGTTTCATTCATTTATGAGTAATTTTATTATAATATACAGTACTTTTAAGTAAGTTTTCATGCAGAAAAGTGTCCTTAGTGCAGATTTGTTGAGATTTATAATCTAAATTGTTCAATATTCGATGCCTTTTTGGATGATTTTTCTAAAGACTGCTTTCATACACGAAATCTTCAAATGCTCATGTCTTTGGATTTACTTAGCCAGTAAATGTCATTTAAAGTGTAGATTACAACTTATATTATGCTCTATTAGGTGGTAATGTACCAATAACTCAATTTTGGATTTCTTACCATGAGACTCATTTTGTGGTGAAGCATCACAAGTGGTCTGTTGATAACAATGACTGATTATTCTGTTCAATGTTGATGTATACAAATAAAGCAAATTGTCTTTATTTGTGCTAAATTATTCTGGTTGATATCTCTATATTGACGCCAATATTAAATGATTCTGGTTTATATCTCTATATTGACGCCAATACTAAGGCTACTGAGCTATCAAAATGATTGCAATTTTAAGGTCAATCAACCAAGGTATCTCAACTCAACTGATTGACATGTGTGCTCCTGCAACTGAAAGGAACTGAACACAACTGAAAGGAACTGAACGCAACTGAAAGGAACTGAGCACAACTGAAAGGAACTGAGCGCAACTGAAAGGAACTGAAAGCAATTGAAAGGAACTGAAAGCAAATGAAAGGAACTGAGTGCAACTGAAATGAAATGAACACAACTGTGCTCATGTTGATTCTAGTATTTCCATTCCTTTCAGTTCTGCAAGAAAGTAGAGCAATTGCCACTGAAAGGAACTAGGGGGAACTGAAAGGGACAAGGTGCATGTCCGCAAGTTTTTGCTCAGGTTCTTGATGAAAGCAGCTCCATGTAAATGCTTTCATGCTTTTTTTTTTTTTTGTGGACCATCAAAATTTTTAATCATCACCATGTTTGGCCGAGCCCTTTCCGCTGCATTGCTAGCGTGAACACCATTATTAACATCACCTTACATTGCTTTATCATTGTAGTGGTGCTTTATCTTGGTGGTTAACATGCTTGCCTTCCATTCCCAGGGTTCTGGGTTTGACCTTGGTTGAACACTAGGTTCTTTCTCACCACCTAACAGCACCCACCATTCCCTAAGCCTCATAATGGGACTTGGTTCAGAAAACATGACGTAAATCTCACCTTGAATGCGGCTAGAAAACTTTGTTGGATATGACATGAAAGGGAAAAATAAATTGCTACCACCTTTGATGCTTTGTCATCAGCTTCACTGTAATTTTTAAAGTAAATTTTATTGTGTTCATTGTGTTACCACTTTAATGTTCTAGCGAATTGGTACGTGATATATGGAAATCACTCTGATATTTAATGGTCTGTTGCCAGTAATCAACAATGTTTTGATGAATTGTGATATGGTTACACATTGTAAATTTTCCTGTCCAGAAATAATCAAAAAACCTACAACTTGGAAAATTATCAAATGCTAGGCATCTTGGGACTAAATTTAATATTATGTGATAGTTTAATGTGTTGTCTTAACAAAAAAATAAATAATAATAATAAGTGACGTTTATATAGCGCTTATTGCCAAGACCTAAGCGCTTCAAAATTATTACCCCTAGTCCTTGGAACAATTGAATATAATCCATTCCATAATGTTACAGCTGTAATCAGCACATATGGCATTTATACCTCCCAGGTACCCACTTATACTCCTGTGGTGGAGAGAGGCAACATGGATAAAGTGTCTTGCCGAAGAACACAAACAGTCGACCAGAGTGAGCCTTGAACCACCAACCTCGTGAAGCCCGAAACGCCACCGCTGCGCCAACTGTTTCCAATAATTGTTTAAAACAATATGGGCACTAATCGTGATCCAAAAATCAATTTTTTTGAGAGAAAATTCATACACGAAAGATATCACATGTAACAGATTCACTACACATAGCCCGTGGACAATAATGATTCTGAAAAATTGCAAGAAGAACTGCGAATTGAATCCCGATCGCTAGTGTTCTTGAAATTTTTTTTTTCACATGTGAAGTGGAACTTGGGAATAAATTTAATATTAAGTGATAGTTTATATGTGAGGTCTCACCACAAAATTAGTCTCATGGTAGGCAAATCCAAAACTGAGTTATTGGTACCTTCTAATAGAGGATAATAATCTGTAATCTACACTGTAAATGTTATTTATTGGATAAGTAGATCAAAAGATATGAGCATTTGAAGTAAGTACGAAAACAGTTTTGAGAAAAATCGTCCATAAAGCAATCAAAAAAATAAACAATTAAAAGACTATAAATCTCACAAAATCTGCATGAAGGACATTTTCCTACAGACATAAAATGTATATTATAATGAAATATAAGTACCATAGTACTCATAATTGATTCTAAAAAATTCTCAACCATTTGACTTCAGACATATTTTGGTGATTATCTTAATTTAATGTCGTCTATGATGCAACTCTTTTTGTGGTGAGACCTCACATATTGTATATTAAAAAAAATAAACTGTTGACCATAATCAACACTGTCTTAATGAATTCTAATAATAGTTTTGTAATGTAAATTTTCTTTTCCAGAAATAACCGAAGGAACTACAACTTAGAATTTAGCAAATGCTACGCAACTTGGGAATAAATTTAATATCATACTAAAGTTTAATGCGATTATATAAGACAACTGTTTATATTGCATGCTCAAAGGAATAAATGAAACACAGTGACATCATCATGATGATATTCAATATATTGACAACTTTAAATGTCATAATTATGTACATTTTCAACAAAATTTAAAACAAGAAATATATTTTTACAAGAAAGTGCCACAACCAAACTTGTTTCTATTTGTGTAAAAAGTCTGGGTACTCACTGCGTCATCGCATGACTAAACCGTCGCTCCATGTGTGTGATGTTGCCAGATGCAATGACAGTCTTCTTCTTGTCGGCCAACGTTTTTTTAGTTATTCAACATGGAAATCACGAAAAAACCCTCGGCCAATGAGTAGAAGGCCGTCATTGCGTCTGAAAACTACACACACAGGGAGCGATGGTTTAGTCGTGCGACCGTCACATGACGCAGTAAGTGTCTGGCTTAATTTGATATATGAAAAGATCTTCCGATTTTAAAATCCGCATTGCCATCGTTTATAGATATAACCTATATATGTAACCACTCACACAGAATTTAAGACTCTAAAATCTTTAAAAAAAATAATCTGGTAACCTAAGGTTGATTTTTTTCACATCAGCCTGAAAAAAGATCCTCATTAATGGAATTTTTGAATTTTACAAACTTATCATGCATACCTTCATAAATGGTTCAGTTAGTGTTTGACAAATATACTTGCTTAGGACACACTAAATTACTAACTGTTTCTACTTTGTAAGCAAGTTGCGTACTGAGTATTATGTTTTTTAGGTGATTTAATCATATTGTCCAGACGCTTCTCTGTGGTTTTGTTCCCTTCCCCTCAAAGAATATGCTTCTGATACCTACTGTTTCTTATTGGTGGTCACTCTTGTTCATATCTATAGGTGCAGCGCGAAAAATGCATGTAATTCAAATTGAAGTGAGGTCATGATTTTGATACATTAAATTTCTTTTAGAAGCGTACTTTTCAAACAAAGTATGTTAAATAATGTGAACAAAGAATAATTCTTAGATCATCTTCAGTTTAGCAACATATGAAAGGGCTAGTTACATTCAAAATCACAAACATTATGTTTGGTATTATTATAAAGAATAAAATAAAAATTTCTCATCAGATCACATACAAATCTGAAAAACTAAGGTCTTCAACTTATGTCGATTTACCAGAGTATGTCATATTGTATAGTGGTCGTTTACTGAATTGCACAGTAGATGTGTATATAGTTTAATTGATTATATATTTCCTGTTTTATCTTTATACAGGTCGTCCACCGCCAAGAGGAGGAAGAAAGATTCCTAAGTCACCCTTAGATAGAGTTTACCAGGAAATTGCAATCCTCAAGAAATTAGATCATCCAAATGTTGTTAAATTAGTTGAGGTAATGGCAAAAATTACTTTAAAAAAATACATTCAGCTTACTGCACACTGTAGATCTTCTCTCTTGTTTGATTTTCCAGACAGTATCTTTTAGGATATGTGCAGATTTAGACCAAGGGCGAATTGCTATAAAATAGTCTTAACTGGCAGAATAACATTTTATTTAACACTTAAATGGTCTTAGCAAAGTCACCCCAAATAGACCATTCTTATAAAATAGTCTTTCTTAAGACAACAGTGAGTAATGAATCTCGAACAAACACTCCATAGTAACAGTAATTGATCGTGCTAAAGGCAATTTTTGTGCAACATCATGTTTCATTTTTTTACCAAAATGTTATACGAATTTCAATTCCATGATATGGTGCACGAATAAATGGTTATACTTATACAAATTTATTAAAATGGCCAGTAATGCTAACGCTATGCTGAAAGTGATTTAAAGGTCAGATTCACCCAAAAAATTACTATTCATTATATGTTTTAGTTAATCATAAAAAGTATATTCAGTCCTGTTTGGGAATTTTTAGGATTATTTTTCCCCTCGAGTCTCATGAATTAAAAATATATAAAAATAAATGCTAAATTTCCACCCTATTCTTTTACATACAAAGGAAAAAGTGGGTAATTTTTTATTATCAAATGAAAATGGCTACTTTACACTATATAAAAACATCAGAAATGAACAATTTTGGTTAAAACACACAAGAATAGTATTTTTC
>JAOTQE010012801.1:0-22531 GCA_025631205.1 Nesometra sesokonis | reverse complement strand
GTTTTTTTCTTCATTTATTGAATCCATATATTTAGGCTCCGCTTACACTGCATGTATTTTGCCTATTTAAAAAATAGCAAATAGCAAATAGTAAAGCCCCTCATCAAAATAATATTTCATATCCCGGACGTGAAACTAGTAATTAATTTTATTTGGCCTTAGTCCACTTTTCGTAATTTAAACTAAGCATCAACCGTGAAGGTTTTACCCATTACAATTGCAATTTCTGTTAGCGGGGTCTAGAAAATAAAAACAAAGTTCACAGCCGGTTGGTCATTGTACTGTGTTGAAGCATAATCCAATAATTTCAGTACAGAATTGTTTTAAGCTTTAACTTTTTTCTAATGTTCATCTTATCTAGGAATCTAACTTAAACGGGAACAAAACATAACGCAGACCCACTAACGAAATAGTAAATAGCCCGTAGGTATGACAAGAGAGCCAATTTAAACATTGCTTTATTAAATGGTATAGAGTGCCGCAGAGATTAGTGCGACTTGGAGACTCAAGCTAAATCTTGACCCTTTATCGGCTTATTGACGGATTAAAAAGGAACCAAGAAACCAGTTTTTAAGTGACCGACATGGGCCATCAAGTCCATACTAAAGTAGTCAAACATGCCGAACTAAGATACTGTGAATTTTAAGGGCCTGGATTCGACTTTAAACAAAGGATGACTGGCGTACAAATACTGTAACCATGTAACTAATGAACGTTACACTGATTTAAAGCGTTGGATAGATTGGATGGATAAAGCAACAGTACAGTGGCACAATAGTAAAACACGAATGTGGTTTCTATTTATAGACCTACTAATATGCCTACTGTTTGATTGGTTGTTGATTGATGGCTCGACTGACTGATTGATTGATTGATTGATTTACTGGATTGATTAATTGACTGATTGATCGCGATCAATCGATCGATTGACCGATCGATTGATTGATTGATCGATCGATCGATCGATTGATTGATTGATTGAATGATTGATTTATTGATTGCTTGGTTTGGTTTGGTTTGATTTGATTGATTGGTTGATTGACTGATTAATTGATTTGATTTGATTTGGATTGATTGATCTGGATCGATTAATTGATTGATTGATTGATTGATTGACTAATTGATTGATTGATTGATTGATTGATTGATTGGTTGGTTGGTTGGTTGGTTGGTTGGTTGGTTGCTTGGTTGGTTGGTTGATTGATTGATTGATTGATTGATTAATTGATTGATTGATTGATTGATTGATTGACGATTGATTGATTTATTGACTTACAGACTGACGAACTTACTGAATGATTTGATAATTATTTATTGACCGACTGATTCACGGATTGATTGATTGATAAATAAACCCAATTATTACATCTTCTTCGTGTACCACCCAAATCACGGAGATTAAAAAATAATTATCAATATTATTAAAGAAAATGACTTAGCCACTGGGTATGAAACCCCTACAATTAATAGGATAAATGATACATGTTAGCCTTCTGGCAAGTTCAAAAGGTCTTTTATGACCAATGATAAATTTGAACTTCTATTCCTGCAGGGGTTGGAAAGTGGACCAAAAACCTCTTATTTGTTTTTATTTTGGGTAGGTTTTCCACACAACCATTATACCAACTATTAATATTGCGAAACAATCATAATAATAATAATTATTATTATTATTGAAAAACAACACCAGAGCTTATTATTAGCATGCAGTGGTGATATATGAGAATCTAGACCTGCATTCCTCGGGTTTACGGCGCGAGGGACGTATCATATGTTATTACTATGTACACCAATTTGTTTAACCTGTAATAATATCACAACAGTATCCGTTTCTAGAATAGATAACTGCCAATGAAACAGCTGGTGACGCTTTTTTGCCAGTAAAGAGACAGGGGTGGATCCTGGGGGGCACAGATCAGATCCACTTTACAGTTGGAAGAGCAAAGAAAGACTGACTACGCCAGGGGGTGGGTGTAGAAAATTTGTGAAAAAGAGTAAACCTCTAGACGCTCATATATAGGATTTTGGACTATACAGTCGAAAAGTGGGAATCCCCACTCAAAAATATGTGGCAAAAAGTTTTGTTTTTTCTCTTTACATTTTTTACTCTTTTCATTTTTTTGTTGGTGGGGGGGGGGGGCACGGGTAAGTATAGTGTGAATTTATACGTTTTGGTGTTTATAGAAAATAGGCCTAAACATTTTTACAGTGATAAAAACATCCAATGAATACTGATATGCATACAGTAAACAGGGACGCAACCAGGATGGAATGACGGGGATGGAGTCAGACTTGCGAGTGAAGGGAGCAGTGTAGGCTGGGACCAGGGGACCGCGGACCCCGGTCGGGGTCCAGGGGCCGACGGCCCCGGAAAATGTGCGTTAGTTTATATGCAAAAAAAACAATAGTATTCATCAAAATGTCATGTTTTCAAAATCAGCCTTACTTCGTTTCGAAGTTCAGACCTGCGAGTGAAGCGAGCAATTTAGGTTGGCGGTCAGGGGGTCGCCGAGGTGGTCGGGGTCCAGAGACCGAAGGCCCCGAAAAATTGCGCTTTTATGCTAAAACTCACATTAGAGTCCATCAAAATGTCCCGTTTTCCAGATCAGCCTGTCAGTGTTTCGAAGTTCAGACCTGCGAAGCGAACATAGGCTGGGGATCCAAGTTCACAGTTCATCAACATGTCTCATTTTTAAGGTCATCCCCTCCCATAAAAAATTTTTGAAAATAATAAACCTCTAGACGCTCATAGAAAACATCTTGGACTATACCGTCGAAAAGCGGGGAACCACACTCAAAAATGTGTTTTTTCTCTTTACATTTTTTGGTCTTTTAATTTTTTTGGTTGATGACGGAGGAACACGTGCCCCGTGCACCGCCCCCCCCCCTTGAATCCGCTCCTGAGGGAGTCCACCATTTTTTGGTTTTCCAGATGAATATTGATGGACATTAACCTCGGAATATAATTCATATACAAGATTGATTGTTGTCGTCAGGCGCGGATTCAAGGGGTGGGGAAGACACAGGTCCGCCTTTTGACTTTGAAGAATATTATTTGAACTTAAAAAACTATTGCTTGTAATAAATTATCTGTGAATATTGCCTCTCAGGTACACAGGAAACGCATATTGTTTGAAAATTGGACTGGGGAGGACCCAGACACCTAGAAACAACATAACATTTGGCTCCGGGCCCCATCTATCCGGAATCGGACCCCCTCAATCCACTACGAAAGAGAAAACTAAACAACATTCAAAATAGGCCTACTAATAACCAAAATCTCGAATGATGACACAGAGAAATACAGAAGACGACACTATGTTATGGACATATCCTCAATCATAATAATTCGTTTTTACATTAAAAATAAGTCAATCCAATTTTATTCGCTAGAATTCTAGACCTATATACCGTATGCCACGGAGGGACATCAACAGAACAATATAGACTATAGGAAGGCATGGCTATACCAAGTAGGGCTTAACTAAGTATCTGTGAAAAGTAAACTTGGTTATAGGCCTACCCTGCTGTAATTTGAAAACCTTCCAAAATATAATATTAATTTTACGATAAGTAAGAAAAGACAAACAAAAGTCAAAGTACTATAGTAGTAGATTAGAATAAGCATATTTTAACAATATGAACTAATACATGAAATCCAATTGGATTGTTTCAAGCATACAACTTATTCCTGGCTACGATCTACCCGCTCCGCCTATGGGACCAGTTACTACTGGGACCGATATTACTTCAACAGCGTATGAGTCATTACGTCTGGAATAAGAAGAA
This sequence comes from Nesometra sesokonis, assembly GCA_025631205.1. Classification (NCBI taxonomy): domain Eukaryota; kingdom Metazoa; phylum Echinodermata; class Crinoidea; order Comatulida; family Antedonidae; genus Nesometra; species Nesometra sesokonis. The sequence continues at coordinate 18,742 of JAOTQE010012801.1, read as the reverse complement.
TTTCTATTTATATTTCTGTATACTTTATTCTTTAGGGATCTGTATGTATAGCCTAAACCAAACGACGTTAAAAGGGTAAGGAAAAGAGCATGTAACAATCATAGTGTACTTCCACGTGGAATTTAAGACATTCTAAAGGAAGAAACAAACTTGAGGTAATAATAAAAAAATCCATGCTATGCCCCAGAACATTACACAAGACAGTCGTATTCACATTGGCGGTGTCTAAATGTAAAACAATTATAAATGTCTCTCTGGACATTCTTTCAGGAAACAGAAAGGTGGGCATAATTTCATTATTACTGGAGTTACCATTGTTTTTCGCCCGCAGAAAACTGACTAGAAAGAGGTTACCCAGAAGAACGAGAAAAGCAAAACTCAAAACATGGACATCTAGAGGTAAAAATAGGAAAATGATCGAAAAAATACAAAGATTGGGCCTCGAGAACATCAGCAGAAATGAGAACCACTCCCGCTCCCCCACTCACTTTCAGAGGAAAATAACGATAATATCAGCGGAAACGAACCAAAGTGGAATACTCAACTCATACCAAGGAGGTTAAAACCTCCTTGCTCATACAAAGGGTAGATATCGGCATCTTCTCGGGATAGGCCTATGCCTCTTCCATATTTTAATTTTTGTTTGTTCTCATTTAAAAAAGGAATAACTAATATTTAAATTCTTACCATTGTACTCATCCTTTTACTGATATATGGAAGAAATAAATGTCGAATTGAATTGAATTAAAAATGTGGGGGGGGGGGAATTTCGTCGGGGATGAGTTCCTTCCTTCTACAATTCCTGGATACGCCCCTAACATTTAATAATGCTGGGGTAGGGTGACTTTTGATAGTGAACATGCCCACATCGGTTGGTTGTCCCATTCTAAAGTCCCAAAGTCTTTAACAGTGTCAAATTGGAGATAGAAGATCTATTTTGGGATGTTAAATTACTTGTCATTCTCATCTGACCTTGACATTGACTACCCATTTATGTTCAATTAGAATATCAAAGGCTCACCGCATTCATTACTGTCATCTTATATCACGTGATACATATCTCATTTGTCCACGCCAGATGTTTTAAGGAAACACCACACCGATATAGTATACAGTACAGTATATGTACAGTATTGATTTGAGTAATTTAAAGAATATTATTAATTTATTTTGTAGGCCTACCATGTAACGTTTAAGTTTTAAGATAGGTAAGTCCACTATTTAAGGGGAGGATGCAGACCCTTGAAAAAAAAGGATGGAAGGGGGACGGTAGAGAGTGAAAACTTTTAGAGGTCCGGCGGCATGCCTAAAATTGCACCAGGGGCGTGTAAGGGATCAGTTCTTGTCTTACGATTACTACATATGTTTGTTTATAGACAATGTTACTGTAATACTATTTTACTTTCCGAAAGAAAGGAGTGGGGACGGTCCTCCGCCACTTAAATCTGCACTTGATTTTAAACGAGGTCACTTATAGCCATATCTTAACATACCCAAAATAAAGATAGTCAATTGCTAGAAATTGCTGGCTACAAATCAATCAACTTTCAATCCTATGAAAATCAGTTGTGATCAAAACAACTTTGAACTTTTTTATCTGGCTTTGCTAATGATTGGTCTAATCACTAAGAGCGGTACGTGAACAGAAATTAAATTATAGACTCCTCAAGCTTATTGAAGTTTAAATCTCAACATCCATAAGTATACTTAATACAATTTGTCAAAGTCTGGATTAAACCAGGACTAACGTGTGGTTCGACTTGCAGTAGGCCTAATAATCAGAAAGCGTAAAAAATGAATGTATAATTGTAGCCTAAAGCCTAGTTGTTTGGGATGTCATTGGCTGAAGGGTGGCGCCCCCCACCCAAAAAAAAAAACATCGCCAAGCGTAGCTGCGCCCCATCCACGTAAGCCTAATCGACACAAAAAATAAACACAAGACATAGGCCTACATATTGGCAAGACGTAGCATTAACGGGTACAAAACCATGCAAAATGGGTAAATAACGTTTTTTTTGCTTGTCAAAATCAAACTGGGAACCACGTGTCACCCGGTCTGGGAAATTGCCTAATTTACAAAAAGGTATTAGGCCCTATTTCAAAATAGACCTATGTAGTTTTGATTGAATTCAATTAAATTAAATTTAATTCAAAGTTATGATTCATAGCCATATATACATAAAAATAAACATAAGATAATAAAGAAACAGAAAAAAAAAGTACTAGGCTAGGATTACAGTGTACCGTACCTACCGTACCTAATAGTAGTAGGCCGCTACCTACCTACGGTATGCTATAACAATTAAGGCCTGAGGATCTAAGAAATAGATATTGGGTAGGCCTATGAATGTTGAATATTTTGCAGGGTTGAATTGAATAAATGTCGAAATTAATTTTTAATTTACATATTTATAGGCCTTATACATACAATTTTAGGTAGCTGTTAAGTTTAGGTACATAGGCCTATTCTCATCATAGGCTAAACCAAGTAACCTAATGCAACAACAATTTCAGTTTTGAAAGGAAATGAGATAATGCTTTTTCATAAATCAGGGCAGTACAGGTATAGATTTTTTTTAGGAACTAAAATTCTTCCAAAAGTCGCCGAAAAGTTACGGATCTTCAGAAAGGAGACGTAGACCTAATGACAGGTTATTTTTAGATATTTGTTCAGGAGAAAGTGCATGCCAACAATCCTGTTTGGGGTTCTGATTTACGAGGATTTTTTCCTGTTTTTCACGTTCACATTACCGTACCCTATTTGTTCTGTATAGCCTAATTTACGTTACTAAATATAATTTCCTCTATAGGTTCCTGGCCTAACATCTTTGCTGAATAAATGTTATTTGATTTGAATCGAATTGAACTTTTTTCCAAAGCGACTTTTTGAGATTGCACTCTGTAAATATACCATAAACCATTAGAAACTGAAATGCTTGAATTATTTCCATGCAGACAATTTTGATACAATTCAATAGGCCAAAGTCGATGAAATATTTTGTGACTTTAATCCATCCTTTGTATAGATCAGTCAGGGATGTATACATAGGCTTATATGAAAATAGTTTAATGAAACCAAATACAACTTAAATTGTCCATATCTTTTAACGCGTGACAATTTGAAGCAATTGATATAAACAATAATAAATGTACCTATTTAACAAGACACGTTTGGCGGTGCATTATGAGTGTCAAGTTGCTATAGTTACGTCGGTATTAAACCAACTTTATGTCAGATTTTAAATTCTTTGTAAACTTAACTGAAGGGATATGAAAATAATGCCAATAGGATTACCGTGTTATGTACACCTGATCTGAAAATGATCACACTTATGCGATATTAGACATACAATTGCTTTGCAATGTTTACAAGTTCATGCTAGGCCGATGATGGCTGTCACTGGGGTACCCGTCAAAAGTCCATTTTATGCGGGACATCTCAGTGGTTCAACATTGGGTGGCCCACCATGCATTTAAGACTCAATAGTGTATTTTATAACCTATACAAACTAGTCACTTTAGCATTGGGAATGATGACTTGTTTAACACCTGTCACAATACACCTATGGGGATGTACGTACGGGTTGTGATATGATTTAATAATTAGGAGTGATGTTATCATATCGCACGGGTATCATCACCAGTGATTGATACCTACAATTCCAGAACAAATATGGAACACACGAGTTTTCATCAATGAACGGATGGGGCTGATTATAGAGTACGCTTTTGGATCGTTTAAAATCCTTCTGGTCGTGAATTAAGCTAGATTCAGGAGTAGATCCAGGATCAAACGAAAGAAAGGTGTGGGGGGGGGGGGTTAAATATTACAAGTAAAAAAGACGACCGCTCCCTCTAAATCCCTAGCACTTCTCACCATGGGCCGTATCTAAAATCGGGAATTAAGGACAACCTAAGTCACAATCCTGGATCCGCCCCTGTAGACAGTGAACCTATACGTAGGCCGACAGCCTATTTAATTCTAAAACACAAAGAAGCATAGGTCTTTAAAATTGCCACGATAACTTTATATCATTATATGTATTTAATGGAGGGTCATTTCGTGACAAATTGGTGAAAATATGTGTTACCGAATCAAATATCAAAGTTTAAATCGTTGAATGATGATGATGATGATGATGATGATGATGATGAATGATGATGATGACGATGATGATGATGTTGATGATGATGTTGATGTTAAATGATGAAGTTGATGATGATGATGATGATGATAATAATGATGATGATGAATGATGATGACGATGATGATGATGATGATGATGTTAAATGATGAAGTTGATGATGATGATGATGATGATGATGATGATGATGATGAATGATGATGATGATGATGATGTTGATGATGATGATGATGATGATGATAATGATGATGATGATGATGATGATGATGTTAAATGATGAAGTTGATGATGATGATGGTGGTGGTGGTGATGATAATGATTAGATGATGATGATGACGTTGATGCTGATGATGATGATGATGGTGGTAGTGGTGGTGATGACAATGATTAGATGATGTTGCTTAGTCTCATTTATAAATATAAATGATCGTTTTAAATAATCTCACTAAACCAAAATGACAACAATCAGTAACTCGTCGCAAAATCAGTAAATTCTGATATTTTTAGGCCTATAGGAATGGTGGAAAAACGTAAAGAGTAAAAGTGCTAGGACGCCTACCCATATTAATGCATGACGCCTTGTCAATTCCAAACCTTAGAATGCATCTGTCAAATTCATTAGAAACACTTACGGATCATTAAGTGAATCACTTGTGCGAAAAAAAGACAGGCCAATCGGTATAAGGTACCGGCTTCAAAATTATTTGGGTCCAATTGACCCACCCAGGGGTGGATTTAGAGGGCGTATCGGGCAGGCTCCCCCTCTAATATCGTCAAAAGTACATTTGCAACCCTCTTATATTAAGTGCGCCGCCTCTAACATGTTCACTCAAGAATAGAATATATGCATATATACATGCAAAAATAACGGTTTTTTTCTTGTTCAATTTGAAACACTGGACACGCCTACCCGGCCGGGAATTTTGCACCACCTCTTTCACACGGTTTTGGGCCGAAAAAAGGGTCAAAATAAGACACAAATTTAGTAAAAACTGACAAAATTTGTGTTAAAACTTGACCCAAATATTTTCTAGGCCCTACGCAATGCAGAGTCTAATACAAGTTTTAAGGGCGTCTATTAAAATTGGTCTTGGAGTAGCTTGGTAGGCCTAGTTAAAAAGCTGCTCTTCCATACTCAAGTTCTCGGTATTTAACGTGCACATGTTCTCACCGGACCAACGGTCTAACATCTCATCGCAAAACCTTACTTTACTTTACATCGCAAAACAGTGCGCTAACTTCAAAGAAAGTGGCTATGCGAACGGCGTGAAACCAAAGGGTCTCCACGATTCGATGGAGTTATGTCCGCTATGGCGTGTCATACACGATTCAGTGCACAGCGCACAGCACATCGACTACTACCAGTTCAGACGACTGAGTAACTGGCGGTAACTTTTATTTGGATCAATGTTTTCGACGCCTTCAGTTGTTGCTCTCTCGTACATAACGGAAAGCCTTAATCTTTCTAAAATGATACTACTGATTTAATTATCCTAGGCTAATTAATTACTACAGTGCCGTCCTTTCTATCTAAACACACGTCTATCACTATCGCTATGATAAAATTCCTTTACAAACTTCCAAACTAAATATGGAATTTATGACTGATAGATCCAGTTGCTTGCTTAGTAACGTTCGTCATATTTTTGGTTTCTATTCAACAAAATAGGAACCTTTGCAATCGTCTTTCAAGGTTACAGTTTGTGAGACTCTGTTACGCTGACGTCTCAATAGCTTGAAAAACAGGCAAACGTGGCTTTCCAAACAGCTGATAGTTACAAATAATTTTAGCATTATGTAGTGTTGGTAATCTAGTTGTGTCCTAGTTTTTAAAAATACGTTTGGATAAATATTAATTTAGTAAATACCAAAATTCTAATAAACTTTCCAGTCACGTGACAATTCCTTCCCTGTGGTAAAAATCTGGCCTGTCCATGAAAAGATTTGACAGGTTGGCTGAGGGTCATCTTTGACCTGACCTGCTACGCCACATTGGCAAGTAGTAAATAAACCCATCGTATCCAGTCAAAAAGGCACAGGATTGGTCATATCAATAATTATTCTCATTTTAGGTAAAGAATAACTCATTTATAGTTAAAATAACTATTGGAAAATTACTGTAAAACGTCTCATCCATTGTAATCTTTTTAAATTGATGATTGACAAATCCACTGTTAAATTCAACATGACACGCCAATGTTAAAAAACCCCACATTTCGTCGAATCGGTACGACTCTAAAACAAGTTCAGCGTTTGTGGAAAATATGAAAAACATTTTTTTTTTCAGTATAGTAGATCAAAAGTTCATGACAAAAAGTTCTCGGAATGTGTGTGGTGGAAACTGATGAAATAAAGCTGGCCAGCTCAACGAAACTTAAAAGTGAGTCTAGGTCTATTGGTTTATATAGATGAAATTAAATTAATGTTTGAGTTGAGGGTTTGTTGATAGGCCTAGTAGTTTTCATTCTGATATCTACAGTCGAACCCCTTTAAAGGGGATCCCCGGGATTAAAACTTTATGGGTAAATCTATAGAATAATTAGGCCTAGTTGTGAACTAATTTACAAAAATTCACAACATTTGGACAGTTAGATAATGCTGCAGAAGACATTGAAAAATCGAGTCCCAAATCAAAAGTGGGTCTACAACTCAAATTACACAGTGTTAAAGAATAGGAAAACTACCCATTTTGAAAGGATTGTGCCAGAAAACTGGAATCCCATTACAAATATAACTCGCATAAATGAAAAGATCACTCAAATTCACATACGCATAGTAATTTGTAATGTGATTTTTTATACGGTTTTTAAACAAGACTGCAAAATCTGTAATTTTCCTATTCTTTAACACTGCGCAATTTGAGTCTGGTCACATAGGAGTAGTTTCCAGCAGTGGAGTAAGCTGTGATGATAGATCCAAGTACTAGTTATTAAGTTTTGTGGCATCTAGCAGGTGGGAGAGATATAGCTCAATCTACATGATAACTGCACTCACGTTGTGCTTATTATAATAAATACAAAGCAAGAGTAGGAAATTGGAAAATGTGAAGATATGGACTGCAAGTGTCGAAGGAATGTAATGGAAACATCCAGGTCCTACCTATTAGGGTAAACACATGTTATAAATCATATTGATAGTTTCTCTAGCAGGTATTCTGTGTCTTGTCATGGTGATGTATTTGGGATATTCATAGTCCTACAACAGTAACTAGTTTAGTTAACAGACAATCTAGAGCTAAGCGGTTTGATAGGACTATATTTCGGCCTAAGCATCGGATTTAGAGAGGGAGATTTATGCCTTATCACCCCCCTTAAAATTGCACCAACTTTAAATCGAATAGTTTGAACGAAAACGTCTTAATTTTGGATACGTAAATCCAATAAAATTCATTTCACTCTTAAAAATACAAAATAAAAACTGGCGGAAGGGAATATGAATCATAGGTTAATCGAGAGAATCGGTCTAGGTAACGGTGAATCGGGAATATCTTTGTACATAACCTGTTGCTTGTCAAAAATCAGATTGGACATATTCTACTTTGTTCATCATTATTCCTCCCTTTTCTCCTAGTGCTAGATCTCCATTTTAAATTTGACAAGCAACAAATATTTTGCTTGCATGCTTAAACTTTTTGAGTCAATTCTAGGGGAGCACATAATAAAAGGGGTTGAGGAGCAACTTTTTAACGATATTAGGGTGGGGAGGCGTGATAACATCTGACAGCATTGAGTGATCATATTAAAGGCTCATAATAGTTCATTCATTCTATACCTCCATGTTCTAAAGGATCTCTTTTTAACTTAACGGACAAGCAAAAACCTTGTTTTCATTTGTTGTTTCAAACATTGCATGCATGTGCCAAACAACATAAATACAACGGAACTGTCATTTTATAGTTACAAGTTCATTCATTCACCTTTACTAAAGTGTTTCAGTGCGGTAGTCCTCGGTAACTAATGCAAGGCATATGTTTTTAGATCAACAGAATTAAACAATATATTCCAAGAAACATTGTATGATTACAAGGTCCCAGAAGACCAACTATGGGGACACCTGTATACACACAGGATAATGACATAGTATTACGCTTTGATAATAAATATGATACATCAAATTTCCATATTTTCGGTAACCAAGTTCAGCAATTTTCCCACAAGAGATCGTATGTTTATGATATTATTATCAATATACTTTCTTTTTACGGATATCGATATTCTCAAACGACTAAAAACAATCAATTCAGGTTAGGCGACCCTGATGGTTTTAGTTGATTTAAAGTAGCTATAGGTTAAAAAAAAATGAGGAAAGAGGTGCTGGAAGAACGTGGCATCACTACCTTTGAATAAAAGCCTATTGTGAATATTAAGCTTCGTTTGCTTTAGAAGTGCCGGATTAGTAATGTATCTTAGTAGGCGAAAATTTATGCCCTAACGACATAACTGACGCTATTTTCCCGTAAGTGCGAAGTGCACGGGCTACGCTAAAGCAGTTGATATTTTTCGTGTTGTCGCAGAACACCAACTTGTTGCTCTTCACAATTGTCAGTGACGTCATTTCCCAAATAGTATACATTATACTATATCGCAAAGTGATGTCATAAAAGTCTAACGTCATTTTATGAATAGGCCTTCGTACATGAAGCATCAAACATGGCAACATGCTGAAATAGTAGAAATATTTTTAATCACGTGGCGCTCTTTCAACCAATCGGTGCAGTTTAAATGTTTGATCTAAAATAATGTCATATCCCTCTAGGTCTACCGGTAATGCTTACTGCAAAATTGAACAAAGAAAACAAGTATGAACTATAAATAGAAACAGGGTTGTTAATAGAGACTAATTAAAAAAAAATGAAGTAAAGATTAGAAATGGAAAACAAACAGCATCTAAACAATCTTAAACTAGAATGTGGAAATGCTAAACAACATTCACAGATGGGTATGCATTAATAAAGATTACTACTGATGATGATTATGTTTTTTTTAGGTTTTATGTATTTTCTAACATAACCCGTTATGAACATTTTTATTTTACTAGATTCCCGTCGTAGCAATCAGTCTTCCACGTCTGATTCCATTAAGGCAGACTTAAGACACCGTGTGTGACTGTGTGATTCTTAGACTTGCATGCATTAAAAATCCATTTTTACGCATACCGTAACTTGTGCAGAAAATAATATTACTGTTATGCGTGTGTACAGAAGGGCGCATTAAGATTAAAGCAAAATGCTCGCGTGCAGTAATAAGCCATTTCACGGTTTCAACTACGCATGGGCAGATTAATGTCAAGAAAGGAATATTATATTGCCGCGCGTCGTTTTATGGCTTGATAAGATAAGCGCGTTCATATATGTTTTTTTATGCGCGTTTTTTCTGTAAGCGCGCCTGAGAGTTCGTGGTGTTACTGACAGAGTTGACAACATGATTAGACCTAGATTAATGGTTTGCTTAACATATAATAGGCATATCTATTGTGCAAACAACTTGTCAAACATAATGTAAAAACATCTGAACATGGTTACTCTGTGTATTTTTGAGAATTACCAGACACCTCCTGTCTTACTTAATGCATTGTCACACTTATGTACATGTAAATATTTATAGATAAAACACTTGAAATAATTAGAAAAATGAATCGAACAACCAACCCTATTTCATCCTGTGGTATGGAAAGCCAAATACGCCAAAACAACATAATAGTTCAAAACTATAAATTGATTCATATAAAATTCACTATACACTATGATATGATTGTATACTTCATTGATTTTAGGACAGTTAATACCGTTAGCAGTCGCGGGGTTGCATGGCATACAACCCAGCTTATCTCTTAGTCTAAGTCCGGAATTCGTATAATTAGAAAATACATTAAAGTCAAGTTTTCTTGAACTTCACACAAAGTCTGTGTCTTTTGACGCCACTCACAAATTAGGAGATTATCTGTGGTCCTGTCCAACATAAATTGAAAACTACACAAAACTAAAACAATAATTACACTAAACGACTTCAACATCAAAATTTTATTTTTCAGTGTGTCAGTCAGTAGGGTAAAGTTTGAGTGTAGGCCATGTGCATAATGTTTGTCTACAATGGGAAACTTTCCACTTTGAGTTCAATCACGGATCCTGTTGAAATTCAACATAATACGCCATTTTACGGTTTCAACTACGCATGTGCGTTACCAAGGTCAAGTACTAAAACGACGCGCGGCTCTTATTGAAAGAAATATGATTGCTGCGCGTCGTTTTATCACTTAACCTTAATCTGCACATGCGCAGTTGAAACCTTGAAATGGCTTATATGATTGCTACGTGTCGTATTATCACTTGACCTTAATCTGCACATTCGCAGTTGAAACCGTTAAATGGACTTATTCTCAAACTCTATTCGAACTTTTTGTTCAACAATCTAAGGTAAATGTAGAGATCATAAAACGAGATATTTTTAAAGTATTGTCACAACCGATTAAGTATTGTTATGACAGGTCGTCGATATTATCTTAATGTCCTCTTCTATTTTCATAACCAGATTATTGGCTCCATAGATTACTATCTCGATGAACTGATGTTGCGTAGCTATACATCCGATATGTTAGGTTATCTAATCACACAGTGTGTAGTACGTCCACACAGCTTTTATAAACACCGAGTGGTCAATTCTAACGAACTTCTGTCCGAAGTTTGACCATTATACGTTTAGTCAGTCACTTGGGCATAATTGGAAACGACACATGGAAAAGAATGCAAACATTTGCTCTTTATAAAAGCAAAGTTAACGTGGTTAAGATGAGATTTTCTTACTCTTATGTTAAAGTGAAGAACAATGTAGAGGACTCGCGAAAGAGAAGAATGTTCAGTCAACCGAAGGAAAGAGAAGTGATGGCAACGAAGTACAAATTGAAGTTCTAAAAAAGCAAAGATCTTAATATGAAGAATTTCAAATTGAAGGAAAAGATAGGCCCATTTGACGAAAAATTGAAAAATTGAATACAACGTACATGAGAGGGGGATAAATGAAAGAAATAAAAAATGTCTACATATTCTGAAGAAACTTGTATTAAGATATCGGCAAATTTATAAGTTAAAAGAGATTACATATTTAATTTTCTATTCGCTGCATAACAGTACTACCCGAGGCATAGAATACATTTTAGCGGCTATCATCATATATTAATATAGATTATATAGAAGATTTAATTAAGGCGGCATATATAGGCCTATATTACACTTAAGGCTATAATTGTTAAAATACCCAGCATGCTAAATGGCACGGGTTTAATATTTTATAATTATATTAAACCATATGCTACAGTATCACATCTGTCGAGAATACCCGCGGAGAGAAGGTTTGAATTAATAGAAGCCCAACCCACGGAACTTAAATGGATTCTTTTCGGTTGAGAACTTTATTAAAATTTAATTTCAAATTAATAAAGATGAACAACAATAAACCAGGAATGTCCACTCATCGGATATGATTTGTTAAGCTAGGCCGACATATATGAAGCAGCTGTCAAAATCTCCCGTGGGAAATCATTTTGACACCTGTAAGCTAGAGGCGGGTTCACCTGTTAAGATGCAAGTTCTAGGCTTGGATGTACATGTTCGACATACGGTGTTACACACTAAATAAAAGAAATGACAGGTATATTTTCAGTGGGATAAAATGCAGGTACACATCAACATTGTTTCAATATACTCGTGGTGAGCGATTCCCTTCGATTATTAAAAATAGAACACTAAATGTTACAATTTACACTCCGGGATGAGGAACAGAAATAAAGTTGGCCACATGAAACTGTAACAACAGGGTCAGCAGTCCAAATATCCAAGTTCGAAGACATTCTGATAATGTTGTCATGGGGCGTGTATGCCTACGGCGCAGATGGCAGTATGAGTTTACCCTATATGCGGATATCTTGAACGAAAACGGATGTAAGTGATAATTCGTTAGGGGTAAAATGAAATCTTGCAGGCCCAAAGTTTGAAAAACCAAATTCCTGGAGAATTGATTATGATGATGAGTACCATAACGCTTGCTTTTTATAAAATGCCTGTACAAGTAGGAATATTTATTTTTAGAAAAACACAACACCTTGTTTACTTATAAACATTACGGTATTATTCACCATAACATTGCTGAAATTTCTAATTGTCAACCAATATTTTGCAAAATAGGCCAATTTATGTTCTAATTGTAACAATTTCACAAACCCGAGAGAAAGTTTCATAATTCCGAGCACTCGATAGAAAATCCAACTATACCGTACGTAAATCAATTGCATGTCCAAAATTGGCGAGTAGTAAGTTTAGGTAAGACAAGTATATGTTAGATTGAAAGTTTTTTTTCAACCTACCGCGTTTCTCTGAAGTTTCCGTTCGAATCATCATGACATAAACCACGATGTAAAAACTAAAAACTAGGTCATTATAATGTGATGCTTGATATAGCCTGTTTGGGTGTTCTTATCCACAGTCATGTAAAATTAATTGTTTTGCCAGTGTATAGGTTGCTTTCGCATAGCATAGGCCTATCCAGTTTTTGACAGCAAAAATGTTTTTTTTTTCTATGATAAATAGCCTATGAATTCTTGTTTACTTAAAAGGTGGGAAATAGCGAAAATTATGTTATTAAGATAGTAATTTTTGTGTAAATAGTGTATGACCCTATTTAACATCTCATCCTTTTGACGATGAAGTCCTGTTTGTGTGCAGAAGAACCTTGTGTTTATTATTTTGTTTTCTTGTAATAATTGTATTAAAGTTAGAGGGGTGACAGCGACGGGTTTTTAAGAAGTTTGTCGTCACTGGACCAAATTCTGTTGTTTTTGTTTCTTAACTTAAATTTCTATTTGATTTTGTAATTTATTTATTTATTTAAGTGTCCCATTAGTTTGTTCAAATAAATGTTCAATTGAATTTAGTTACGGTATTTAAACAATCTATCTGTCTGTTTATGCTTACAATCTGATGTAATGAAATCAAGATTAAACCAATCTTGAAAATTACAAAAACATCCACCAAAAGTCTTTTGTAGATCGGCCCAAGTTACTAAAACAGTGATGGCAATCTTAGGCCTATATTAGGAGGCCTATTTGTCAGACGATAGTATGAGCACGCCTCCCCCTCCAAAACAAAAACAAAAAAATCTGCAAATACACTCATTCTCTTAATGATTCCATAAGTTAATCCATGTATCTTGAAACAGGATTAAACAATGTTTACACCTAATTTCGTTTAATTTGTATCTGTTCAAATTCGAAAAAAAACATCACCGTGTTGACCTTCTCAAACAAAATCATTTTTAATTGCCTTATCTATTAAACATGCTGAAATGACGAAAGATAACTAATAAATTCAATGCTGTAGAAATTGTAGTTTTATATCTTGTTAAACATTTTAACGGATATCTGTCTCCATTTTTATTTATCATGACATGGATCAGGGAGGAGTTTTTTAAAAAGTTTCCAATTTTATTCTGTCCTATTTGTTTTCGCAATTTTAAATCGAATGGGTTGATAGATACGGGATCAAGTCGTCTATGGGTCTGTTAATGACATTATAATTAGGTTAGGTCGCTATGTATTAAGTGTTATTAATTAATATAGCACTATAATGTTTGTTTCATTTTACTTTGTGAAACTGTTGTGACTGATGTAGGCCTACTATACCATTGAGTTATGGTGATTGACAATACCAATATTAAACCAAGAGTAGAACTTGGTTGTCGTCCGTTACGAATCAAGGCACTAAAGAGTTTACTGATATAATGACAATTCCTATAGAGGATTGAGCCTGTCAGATTACCTTATAAAGCATAGGCCTAGGCCTACTATGTTAAACGGATATGCAATATGGACATGATCATAAACATTTGGTTGGCAAATTTACGACATGTATTTTACAGAATTGAGTAATTAGGCCTAGTTTTTTTTATTATGAAGATTATTTTATGAAAATTAACAATTTCGATATGGTAGATAGGCCTATTATAGGCCTAAAACAAGTTTACATAGACGGACAAAGACGTTGCATAACTGCAATTAGAACATCTTCCAATTGTTTACATGCCAATACTAGGTCTAAATGAAATTGGGCAAACTATGTACCATGTACCATGTACCATGTACCGTACCATGTACTATGTACCATGTGTGACTTTGGTCGTATTGAAAATGAATAACAGTACACGGTATGTCGTACATGATGTAAGAGAAAGGTTGTGGCTACCCAATTTCTGGAAATCTCCTACAGCAGTGAAATTTGTAAATTTGTTAAATATTGTGATGGATTCAAGTTACTCCAGGGAGATATAAAAGGTTACTCTACCAAACATTAATGTATACCGTACAGTATCATACTATAATTTGAGCAATGTTTGCCTCTACTCCTCCTAGGTCCGATCTCCATGAAACTTGTAAGGTGGATGCAGGTTCACTGCGAAATTGAACTTGAGGGGTTCATTTTTGGAAAGGTCATGGTCACTAGGGTCAAAGGTCAAATAAATGTTTTTCGCTACTCCTGGTCCCATCTTGGCCATACTTGGTGGAACCATGTAGGTTCAGACCAGAATTGTCATTGATGGGTCACGGGGTCAAAGGTCAAGCTAACATGACGGGTAAAGGTCAAGGTTACGGGACGGGTAATATGACTAGTTGTCTTAAAACAACGAAAAGCTGGTTTACAAATCTTTGACAAGTTATGTCAGTATTATAATTGTCTAGTTTATTATAAGGTATGAAGGGAGAATGATGTTACCTGTTTACACTTGAGGCAGTGCCTCAGTATTTGTCATCAATTTTATGAATACTGTTGCTCTCCATCTGGAGGCCTGAGAACGTACGGTAATAAAAAGCGGACCTAGCGACCAAATTTAATGTAAAAAATAAGTCCACTTTCATCTTCCATGACAGACTTTATGAAGTATCTAATTTGCAAAGGAGTAGGATTTAGCCACTTACAGGATGAGATCTACGTCATGCTGTCTAAAGTCATAATGAGGCTTAGGGACTGGTGTTGTGTCGTGGAAAAGAACCTAGTGCGCACCCAGGTTCGAACCCAGGACCTCAGGATTGGGAGGCAAGCATGTCAACCCCCAGTACGATGTCACTCTTTTAATTTAATGTCTTTTCAGTTGATGCCAAATGTTTTATATTTATTTGATTGTGGATTTTCTTCTTAAGGTTTACGATAAATATGACAATATGCCAATATCTGGATAAGACGCACTTCAGACACTAGTCACTAATAAGCGGGAAGACAAACCGCATAATTCAACAACCGCATTTGATCATTTAATCTCTAAAAAAATACTACTTTAATATTTACACAACATATTATATCTCATGTGTAACTACATCTGCATTTCTCTCTCATTTTGATATCTACCACAACCGTATCATGTTTTGCTTTTGGTCCATACTTGATCTTTTCTGGACACGGCAATTGACAAAAAGTAAATCATTCCCATAAAAATGGGTAGCTATAGCTTTAAGTCTATTACACAGGTAACCCAAACATGTCAATGATTTTGATTAATATAATTAGCAGCCCTACAGTACAGTAGGCTTACTGTATAACGCCCGGACATACCAAATGAGGAAGACAAAAATACTATTTGCATATCTGTACCATATGCAAGGGCGGATGTGGGGGGCTTAACAGACTGAAGACCCTCCCCCATAGAATTGACACCAATTTTTTAGTTCGTCAGCACAAATTAAACTTTTTTTTTCGTTTCAAACCCAGCGAGTACATGCAATCTAGTTATGGTAGCTTACGAACTTAGCTCCTCTACCCTCCAACTCACAATCCTATGTATGAAACGCCGATGAATATCCAAGTAGTCCAACATAGGCCATGCTAAAAACTCATTTATCGATCCATACGGACATAATCATTCACATCAATTCCGAAGATGACCAGCGACCAACCTCGGACAGACTTTTCTTTCTTATGACCTCATTATTCAGAGTAGTTCATCATGTATGTTTATTTGCACGAATAAGTTATGGTTTGCTACCACACGTGTTAATAGACAAAAAATATCCGTTCAGTCTTAGCTAATTTAATAGTGTAAATAAATATGGAAATCCATTAATTGTTAAAAGATATACTACTATCGCAGTACGGACCCTGGTCCCCCTTTTGAAACCAAAAAAAATACATTTTTTTGCACAATTTTGAATAAAACGGGCAACCACGCCTACCCGAATCTACGTTGACATGAAAGTGCCCCCCCCCCCTTCGGTGGATCCTGAATCCGCCCCTGGGATCTGCTAATTAACAATTCCACTTAACCCCGTAATACATAATTACTATAGACCTCTTATTAACGCAGTAGATATTTACAATAGGCACTCCAAAAAAATTCTAAAAATAAATAGGCCTACCTTATTAGGCCTATATTATTAGGTTCTATATTATAGAAAAAGCGTAATATGTTACGGTAAAATTCTCTCTTGGGAATTTATATTTAGCGCCAACCTGCGCTACCAACACACACTGCGCACGCGTATGCATCTTTACGTTCCATTGCCACGTACTCTAAGGTATGCAGGTACCACTGTATTACTAAGCTCCCAATATATCAGTTACTGCAATAACTCTCTTGTGACGCATAAATATACCGTATTCAATTTGGGAGTTATCTGGCTAAGTCAGTTGCCAATGACAGATCCCTTGTGATACTCAAAAACTTAAATTAAATTTATATGATTGTAAAGTACAATATTGTACGTCTGTTTAGAAAACAGTACAAGTAGAACTACATGACAAAGAATTTACAGTCTATTGAAAGATGCCAAGTGAAATCGAAGACAGACGTGTGACCGAAGAATAACCCCTAGTGATCTGTAGTTCTAAATATTATGATTATTGCAGTATTTACAAAACGTCCAAATTCTGAGATAGCATACCACCCGCAAATGTTGGGACATCATTATTACATGAAGTCAAACAATATTTCAAAGGTAAGTGCCAACGGCTACCACATGAATGAAAAAACATGCTTCCAAAGAATTTGTTGATAACAATGATTGTGTGTCCAGGTAATTCTCGTTTTATGTTAGACCATTTTAGATGTTATACAGGAGGGAATTCGGGTGAGTGTAGGTGTGGGTCTACGGCAGGTCTCAACAGGTTTAATACTCCTATAGCAGGGAGGTATAAAATAGTGCCTAGAGTTGACATAAAAATATTATATAGTCTTATAGAGATCCCAAGTCTCCAGGATTTTCCTGGAGTCTCCAGGAATTTTGGATCATCTCCCGAACTCTCGGAATTATAAAATTTTCTCCCGGAATTTAGTTTTCTCCAGGAAATTCTCCAGGTTTTGCAAAATGTTCACAATTACACCATATTTTTAGCCTATTTTTTTCAAAAATATTGATTGAAAATAAGGAAATGTGAAGTTTTCCAATGTTTTTAATGAAGAGTAATGGCATTAACATTACTTAAGAAGAGTAATGGCATTAACATTACTTAACAGTGACAAAATCAGAAACTAAAGTTTCATAGTAAGCAATGTGTTTAAACAAAGGTTTTTCACAAATTATACACACATTTTATGAAGTTTACACATTACAAAGGGTGTACGGATGACCACAAGCAAGAAAATCTCTAGGAATTCTGTTTTTACAACCTCTGAGTTTGGGTTTCAAGAGATTGTTTTAAAAGAGGAATTTTCTTTCAATAATTAACCAGTACCATTTGACAGTCCTAACAATCTTAATTTCGTTCTAATTATTGCGTGTACGTTTGGATTAATAAAGGGGAAGTTGTGGGGTTAACAGCACACTAAAATTGTTCTAAAACTTTTTTTTTCATTTATTTTCAAAGAATAGTGTCTGTCAAATACAGTATTAAGTTGGTCCAAATCAGGGTAAAGTAGTTTATTTTTCTTGTCAAAACTATTAGGCCTAATGGTGCATTCCAATTTGCTCATCATCGGTTAAGTTCCCCTAATTCACAATCCTGATTAGCCCCCGTGTTATGAAGTTACACAGTAATTGGGAAATGGTTTCCGCACAAACCAAAATGAACGGAAACCAGTAGAACTAAACTTGGAGGCAAAACATGTTTAGGCCCCCGTCTGTAATGTTGGATATGAAATACAGTATACACCTGCTCCTTGCTGGCCATCAACACATGCTATTTGTATCGACTGAATTTGATTCATTTGCCATCCCTTCACGTACCCTTGCCGACGGGGGAATGTGCGCAGGACGTTGCGCAACCATACAGGAAAAGAAAAGTCCAGGTACCAACGTCAAGGGCAGCTCAAACGAACCGCCGCCGTGCGTAAGCTACATATCCTTCACGAGTAAATATCAACCTACTGTCATAACATTGCACGTATAGTTACAAGCGAGATATGATCAAATCAAACAGTGACGCTAACAATCCGAGGTCTTGGGATGATCCACGGACAGGAGCGAATCTAAGGGGATCAGTGGCGGATTTAAGTGGACCAGTGGCGGATTTAAGAGAGAGGACTAACAGGCTTAAGCCCCCATAAATTTGACCAGAATTTTATTTTGTGGTTGTGCATGAGAATTGACTAAAATTAGATGCAAAGCGACTGCATATAATGCATAAG
>JAOTQE010012790.1:0-10969 GCA_025631205.1 Nesometra sesokonis | reverse complement strand
GTAATAAATTCATCTGCAGCAGCCATTGTTTTTTCTTCATCCCCATTAGCTGCTGCTAGAATACCAACATTCTTTTCTGTTTCATCCTCCAACCACTTTATTGTAACCTTGTATTTTTTTTCAATTTTCTTCAGCTCCTTTTCATGATACATTTTCAAGAATTGATAGACATCAGTATTTACTGTGAAATAACTTTCTCTACTATCTTCTTTTTTCTTCAGATGTGCTTTTTCATTTCCAGTTTTTTTACTACCTTCAGTATTCTCTTGCCTTTTCGTCTTCCCTCTAGCATCAGGTGCAGAACTCTTATAGCTGTTGCTGTTATCATTCTTTTCACCATTTCCTTTGGTAGGAATATTTGCCTGATTGGTTTGATGAACACTTCCCTTGTTCACTTTTTTATCAATGTCTCCTTGATTGGCTTGACAATCTGGAACATTACACTTTTCTCTTTTAGCACCCGTTGTTTGTCTCTGATACTCATTTCTCTGAAGTGAATTTTTATCTGAATGACCATTTTCTCTTTTATCTTTGTTCAGATCCTTTACTTGATCTTCAGTTCTTGTTTCATTAGGTTGTTGTTTAGTGACTTGATTATCTTCAATGTTTCCTTTAACTATTTCTTCTTTAAGTTCTGTCTGAAATTTACTTTGTCCTTGTTCTTCTTTGCTATTAATATCTTGTTGAATGGCATCTCCATCTTTTATGTTATTGAGATCACTTCCGATTGTAGGATCTGTGTGCCCTGTATGTTTTCTGTCATTTGCTTTTACATGAGGTCTTCTTTGATCATCAGGCAGATCACGATCATTTACCGGACATATATGCTGGCCTTCCATTACATGATTTTCACTTTGAACAAAGATAGGGTCAGTTTGAATGACTTTTTGTTGAATGCTTTCATTATTCTTTTGGGTTGTCTTGACATCAGGTTTTCTCTGTTCTTCAAAGTTATCTTGAGAATTAACTTCTTCTTCATCAATATTCTGTCCTTCAGCACTCTTGCTATTTTCCATTTCATCATAGCCTCTTTGGTTGATTTGATTATCCTTGAAATTATTGCTGTTGTCTATTCTCCCTTTGGCTGCCTCTCCTTGATCATCTATTTGATGTACTGTGAAATCACCTTCTCTACTATCTTGTGTTTTCTCCTTACCTTCAGTATCAGGCATTGAACTCTGGTAGTTCTTGCTACTATCACCATTCCCTTTAGGACTACTTGTCTGCCTGGTTTGATGAACATTTCTTTCTTTTACCTTTTTATCAAGGTCTTCTTGATTGGCCTTAAGATCTCGGGCATTATGTTTTTCTCTTTTAGTACCTGTTGTTTGTCCCCGATACTCATTTTTCTGAAGTGAATTTTTATTTGCATGACCTTCCTTTCTTTTATCTTTGTTTTTATGTGTATCCTTTATTTGATCATTCCCTTCATTTCTTGTTTCATTAGATTGTTTTTTAGTGACTTGCTGACCTTGAATGTCATTTTCATTTGTCTGTTTGACAACATCGTCTTGAGAATTAATTTCTTCTTGTTCATCATCAATATTCTGTATTTCACCTGTTTCAATATTCATTTCATCATTGCTTTTTTCGTTTACTTGATGATCTTGGAAATTATTTCCCTTGTCCATCCCCTTTTCAGCTGTCTCTGTTTGACCAACTGTATCATGCTCATTTTTGTCAATATTACTAGAGTTGTCTTGGTCAATTTTTGTTTTCCTTTTGCAGTTGTCCACACCTCCTTGAAGAAACTGGCCTTGATCATTCTTCTCGCTTTTAATGAGTTCATTGTTACACTTCTGTTCAACATTTTTTTCATCATCCTGATTATCCATTTTGATTCTTTTGGCTTCTTTGTTGGTAGCATAATCCTGTTCACTATTTTGGTCATCAATACCACTAGTGTCTTTAGCAAGATCAGGTGTCTTCAATGTTTTATTTTTTTCACTGTCACCATCTTGGTCATCCTCTACTGTATCCACTCCTTCAGTACTTTTTCTTTTCTTGTTAGTTTGTGGAGTAAGGTTAGTGTTTGAAGTAGTTCTTGGCTGACTGGTTGTTTTTTTATTAGGTATGCTATTCTCTTCACTCTCTAGTTCATATTGTTTTTTATCCTTAACAGATTTAATGGATGTTGTAGACACTTCTACATCACTGTTGCTTAGCGTCAGGTAAGCACCTTAACGAAAACAAAATAAATAAGGTGTGATGTAATACTTTTTTATCTTATACAATATCAAACGCTGAATTTTTTGAAATTATTAATAGTGTACATTCATGCCAGAAAGAAAAATTATAGTAAAACAATAATTAAATAATTGATTAATGTGCAGTATGTATATTTTAGTAATTCATACTGTATTGAATCAAGTGAGATTCAATATTTTTTTTAAAATTTCAATAACATTTGAAAATCTCAATCATAAATAAAATATATGACAATAACGGAGTAAATTATTTTAGGGATTGAAATTAGAAGTAAAAACTTGTCTGATCACAAGCCATTAGCAAGACAAAAATAAACAGGTTAACCGAAATTTAAAGACAAAAACATACTGTATCTATACATCTAAAGTTAATAAAGTATGTATATTTTACTAAGTCATACCGTATTGAGTCAAGTGAGATTCAATATTTTTTTTTTAATTTCAATAACATTTGAAAATCTCAATCATAAATAAAATATATGACAATAATGAAGTAAGTTATTTTAGGGATTGAAATTAGAAGTAAAAACTTGTCTGATCACAAGCCATTAGCATAGACAAAAATAAACAGGTTAACCGAAATTTAAAGACAAAAACCTGCTGTATCTATACATCTAAAGTTAATAAAGTATGTTCTATTTTACTAATTCATACCGTATTGAGTCAAGTGAGATTCAATATTTTTTTTTTCATTTCAATAACATTTGAAAATCTCAATCATAAATAAAATATATGACAATAACGGAGTAAATTATTTTAGGGATTGAAATTAGAAGTAAAAACTTGTCTGATCACAAGCCATTAGCAAGACAAAAATAAACAGGTTAACCGAAATTTAAAGACAAAACATGCTGTATCTATACATCTAAAGTTAATAATATTTATATTAACCTAATTATCATTATATAATGGGATGAATAAATTGTTTAATGCTTTCTTTAATTTAGTGAATTTTGTACAATTTATGATTTTTGTATTTAATTCATTCCATAATTCATTCCATTTTTTAAATAAGTCTTGCGAAAGGAACTTTTAACCTTTTGTTACTTCTAAAATTTTATGTGTTGTATATTTTGCATTTACAGAAAATGTTCGAAATTCAAATCAGTAATTTTTAACATATTGGTCCATAATGGAAAAAACCTGTAACTTATGCAAGTCATAGGATGCATAATATGCTGGATAGGCTACATACACTGTGATTTTTTAACAGTTACATGCATACTGTAGGCTTCGCATAGGCAAACCTGAATTTGTAACGATATACAGAACATGGAATTGTTTTCAATTGTTTAATAAACAACCCTTATTTTTAAATAGAAATACGAAATCTGATGCAAAAATTAAATATTCCTCATTTTCCCGTACCCATTGTGTGGGTAGACATGTGAGTAAAGTTGATTTCCAGGCAAACCAGTCCAGTAACCTGGATTTTTAAACGAGGTTCACTAGCCAGGATCAAATTTTAGAAAATAGGTTGAGACATAGTTAACCTACCTCAGGCCAATCATGGTTGGGGACATCTTAATTTCACCTCTAAATGCTCGGAGGTGACATTATTATACACTAAAAAATACATTTCAAAGTGTCTTAATTTAAAGGCCCATTGCTTTCCAAGTCTCAACAAAATATAAAAAAATCTTAATTTGGATATATTGTATTTAAATTAAAAAATATATTGTAGATCTACAATATTTATGTCAGTTTATTACTGTCAAGTATAAACAAAAATGCAAAACTTAAAAACAGAATTTCATTTTTGGGGTGGATCCTAAAAAATAAAGCAGATGAATATGTCACAGATTCACAGAAACAAAGCTTCTATAAAGAGGCTAAATCTCGTTACCAATGGCGAGCTATGTACGCATGCATGTCGCATGTAAGAACGTCACTTAATCTGGAGAGAATAGCCTGGTTCATATGATCTACAGACTATTACCTTAGCAACAGAGAATTTTCAAAGATTTTCTAGACCTAGAATAAAACAATTTGGATAATTATAATCTTTTTCCTATTCAACTATAAAACAATAAAACTAAAAAAGTATGCAAGTCACTAATTATGTTTACTATTTTAGAAATATATGAATAATAAACAGGTAGATTTCCAAAGAAATTTGATTTTTAGGTGGATTTTGAAAGCAATGCCCTTAAAGTTTAACAAAATTGAGGTATACTCTATCACCATTTGAATCTAACATGACAACCACAACATGTAAGGGGTAGAGGTTTGAAAATATGCGACTCTCGGAAATACTGTACATTTAACATGCTTTTCAAAGTGCCACAATTCAATGCAATTGAGGTAGGACTATTTTATCATTTGAAGAAAACTAAACACAAACACACACATTCAATCCCATCATTGTCTGGGGCAAAGTACGAAAATGTTAGAATAGATGCTTAGAAACGACAAATACTTTTATTTTCAGGGTTTCATAATTAAAAGGGGCATTCCTTCCAAAATCCACCAAAATTAAATTCCTTCGGATATTTACCAGTTTATTATTTCTAAAATAATAAAATTCTTAAGATAGCTGTACACTTGTTTAATTTCATTCTCAAATAGAAAAGTGTTCGATAATAATAATTATAAACTCTTTCAGGCTTATTTATCGGGTTTATTTATTAGAATCCACCCAAAAAATCAAATTATATACTTATTTTGTGTTTTCATTATTTTCACTTTTTACTGCAGTGTATGAACAGAAAAAAATGTAAGCTTTTGGAGTAATTGACATAAACATGTCAGAAAAGTATTATATTTATGAATTTGAATACAAAATAGTAAAACATAGCTATGAGATATAGCCGAAACCTGTCCACGGAAGAAATCCAAGTGCAGAGAATTTGTTCCTAAAGGTATAATTTTTATATATTTTAATCATTAGAAATAGAACACAGAAGTCTTTATAGTGTCATCTATGGACAATATGGACGTGAAGTCCTAAAGCCATTACGAAAACTGGATTAAACAACAGTCAAAATTGCTAGGCAAATCAACCACCACATATTCAACATTCGATGCCTACGCACCGGTCTCTTCCCCCGTAGCTTCCGTGTGCCATCGTCGGAGAAAGGCGCGAAGGTCCGAACAGTGCTTAAAAATACAAAATGATCGCTGTTGGATGTACGTATCCGCAACAATACATTCTGCATTAAAATATTGGTGGATGAATTTATTGTTTTGCGCAATGAGTTATTTAATACCATCATGGATAACAATATTCGAGACGCCATAAACCGTCACATTGCGAACATGTGCAATCGTGAGTTTGACGCCATCAAAGCTAAACATCGTGACAAGTTTGACAGGATTCGGAATGCATCTGTTGTCGAGAGAGAATCTGTTAAACGATCTCCGATTATGGATCGCTGGGTCGTCAATTTATCGAATCGTCATCTGTCGTCTGAGGAACAACATGTTTTGGAAGGTGGCCTCAACTTCGCTGTAGTTCCCAAGAAAATTCCGGTCAAGGAATTTATTGTGAACAATGAACACTTGTGTCGTTCGCTGGAGTATAATGGCAAAAAGGAGATCGCCGATAACATCCGTAGTGAGGTGACTAAAGTTTTGAAGAACCATTAAAGACCTGTTCCTAATATTAGTAAACCTTAATACAAGGCTCTTGCATCCCTGAAAGCTGACAATTCCATCGTGATTACTCTTGCGGATAAGGGTAGAGCAGCAGTTATTCTGGATAAAGACTCTTACCGTGACAAAGTTAACACCTTATTGTCGGACACCAGTACTTATGTGAAGTTAAAAGCTAATCCTACATCTAAGTTCCAAAACAAATTTCTGAGTATCCTTAGAAATTGGCAACGCAACAATCCTATACCTAAGGTTCTTTACGACAAGATTTATCCAACTTCGTGTGAGGTACCCAAGCTGTACGGCCTATCCAAGATTCATAAGCCAGGAGCGCCGCTCAAACCTATAGTGTCTAGTATTGGCATCAATACTCACAACGCAGCACAAGTCTTGTCTAAAATACTTAGTCCGCTTGTTGGTTCTACTCCCTTCTACATTAAGAACAGTGAGGACTTTATCGACAAAATAAAGGATCTAGAAGTACCACCCGGGCGTAAAATGTTATCATACGATGTCACTGCACCTTTCACCAATGTTCCGAAGGATTCTGTTTTGAAAAACATCAGATCGCGCTTAGACAATGACATCGGTTTGGCCGATCGGACACCTCTATCGCGGGACCAAATATTAGAACTTTTAGAATTTTGTCTTAATTCTACAAATTTTGTCTATGAAGGAGAGTATTATCGTCAAGTTACTCCAGTTTACTCCAGTCTCATCAGAGCCCTCCCTCAATAGGGGCCTCTAGTTTTCTTCATCAAAACAGGGCGTCATTGTGGTGAAACATAGCTATGAGATATAGCCGAAACCTGTTCACGGAAGAAATCCAAGTGCAGAGAATTTGTTCCTGAAGGTATCATTTTTATATATTTTAATCATTAGAAAATGGAACACAGAAGTCTTCATAGTGTCACAAAATAGTAACATCTAGAATATTTAATTTTTTAACAACACAGAGTTTTGGAACAAATGTGCCTTTAATGAAAGCCATACTGTGTCACTATTTGAATGCACATAGAAAACCACACCACACCACCTCAGCATGGTTGGTGCTGACATGCAGAAATTGAAGAAAATAGTAAATCTAGATGCTTGGAAATGAATTGTATATTTAACATGCTTTGTCAAAGTATCATAATTAAATGTAATTAAGGCATTCCAATTTTACCATTTGAGGAAAACAAAACACAGCCCAATCATTGCTTGGGATGAAGAACAAAAATGTTAGAACTGGCACTTCTAGATGGTTAAAAAATGCTTTTCAATATGTCAATAATAAAATTAAGACATACAGTGTCTTCATTTGAATGTAACAAGAAATTTCCCTACTAGCATTAAATATAGAAATGTTGAAATAGGTGAAAGCATAGATTAACCTACCTCAGGCCCACCCATGGTGGGAGACATTTTAAAATATTGCATCTCCAGATGTTCAAAAATTACACTCTTATATGTGTCGTCAATAAGGGGGACGTGGGGGGGTGGTTGTTGGCTATTAAATGGATGTTGGCTAGAAAAGGGGGTCTGTCCGTCCAAACAAACCTCTCCTGTCTATCGGCCAGTACACAACTGGCAAATGTCAGTCTCAAACTCCTGACCTCTCAAAAATTGTGTTTCTGTATAATAGGTAATACTGCACTAATGTCTTAAATTTATATAGACTTTTTTAAAACAAAACATGCCAAGAATAAAATCAAGAAACCTACCTGAATTTTCTGCCAATCCTGTAGCATTTCGGTCAATCATTTGTTGAGTCGGTTCAATACATTTGTACTTTTGCATCAACAGACGTTTTAACTCCTCTGACAATTTGGTAACAATTGGTTTAATGTTGATATCAATTATAAATATGCATTTTTCAAAAACTATTACATTATCTTTGTAATCTTTTTTAAAAAATGTTGTAATTTCTGGAAAAAGTTTCAGTGCCAGTGGTCGAATTTTGAAGTATTTACCTTCCTTCACCTTTGGAACCTTTATAATAAAAACAGACACATAAAAATCATCTTTTAAATATAACGACCAGTTGTATCCAATTAAACATCAAATAAGTGCCGTGGTGTTTTCATTTTTGAGCATTTATTCTAATGCCGTTAATCAAAAGTGGTAGTTTTTAACAAAAATTTTTACATGGCACTTTCTATACACACTCCATGTTACCTATCTTACATATTATCATACATAATAAACATTTCATAATATATACTTGTATCATTTATTCATTTGAACAATACCTACTTTGCATCTAACCTGTTTTTAGACACGTAAAGCATCTCTATAAACAGATTTTCAAAAATGTTTGTCAGTCTGTCGATCTGGTCACGCACGTTTGTAAATGTTTGGGTTTTGTTGTTTATATCAAATACTTATAATAACCGGCATTGTATGGGTGTCACTTTAAATATCCATGAGATATGAAACAATTATTTAATTATCAACTGATAATACATTAACATTAAAATTTAAATAAAATATCATTATAAATATGTTCGTAAATGCTTACTTCGCTGATTAAAAATATATAATTTTTTTTCTATAATTATGGAAATTCCAAATAATGCCTGAGGCTATACAAATTGGCATCTTTTACGCCTCAGGCTACTACACTTGGCGATTTTTGCCTCAGGCGTAATCGCAGAATGTGAAATTTGCATAGCAGGTGATGTTAATAGTATAAAAGCAAGCACAATGCAGAATGGCTTCATTTGATTGCTGATCTTGCTTGTATTGTTTTGGATCAGTAATTGCACTCTAATCTTCAATGGTCTTGAATAGCCGGTTGGAAAATAGAGATACTAGCCCGGTTTTGTTGGCTAAATAAAAGTGATGGTGTGCATTGCACGAACAGTTGGTGACATTGACCAACTACTGAAGCTAGCTTAGGCCTAATAACTTTAAATGTAACTGTATTTTACACTTCAAATAATAATAATGCTCTGGTTTTCTGTTATTTATACTGTTCGCAGCTTTCTGTGTCTTATTGTCGGATCGACTTGTTCTTGAAGTGTTTTATTACACCTTTATATTATGTACTCTTGAATAAAGATTGTGGGGTTTAGTGTAAAAAATCTCATTTTGTGTGCTGCATATATGAGTTTTACACTTATTCTAGGAATTATGGTAGTCATATTCCAGTAGGTTCTCATTGGAGGGTTTATTTTAATTTTGCCATTTTCTTTTAAAATTTATTAAATTATTTGACAATGCAATAAACTTAATGAAAAATTAGAACAAAAAAGAAATGTGAATAAACATTTGTCTTGGCAATATTCCTTATAATTTGATTTTACAACAAAATGATGATTAATCACGAAGGTGATGGTAGCAGCATTGACTCAGAATTTTAAACTTACATCTATATTTTGACAATTACTCGTTATGTCTTCTTTTGGTAAATTCTCTACTGGTTTCACATCTGAAAACAACAATTTCAGTTGTTTTATCTCCATTGAAACACTGAACATGAAGTCAAATCAAACAATCAAATTATAATTATTTCAAAATATCAGCAAATAAATAAAAATTGGTAAAAAATTCCAAAGATACTCTGAGATTGAATTCTATGGATAAACCTATTCTAAAGTGAATTTAGACATAGACATAGACATAGAAAAACTTTATTCGTCATAAAATATAGAGTATACATGAATTTGGCTGATCTTTGCAATTATGTGAGTTACATTATGTGATCATTGTATTCAAGCATACCCCTTTAAAAATTTTCAATTTTTCTATCTTTTAACACTATGTAATTTGATAGACACCCTTTTGATTTGGAACTCACTTTGCAACATGTTTTTCAGAATCATATACTGTTGTAACGTTGTGAAATTTTATCTGTTAGTTCACAACTAATTGTTCTATAGATTTATCCATAGAAATTTTAATCCCAGAGTTGCCTTCAAGGCAATTTTGTCTATAGGCCTGTTTCTAGTGGAGAGAAAAAAATCAATCAAAAATCAGTTTTTTAAAAAATCGATAATTTTCTGGCAGTAGAAATGGGACCAGTTCGAAAAACCTATAAAAAAATACGGATTAAAAACACGCTATGGATTGAGGGTTGGAAGAGCAAATAATCGATTATCGTGGTGCAGTTTTTGCGGCAGGGCAAAAATACCGTTTACTGTATTAATGTGACCTGTTCACTATATCATCCGTTTCGTTCACTAGTCCAATGAAACGATATCATAAAACCTAAACCTAGGCTGCCACACATTCTGCCGTTTGGCCTGAAATCATTTGTTCTGCCATGCTGCTCCTGGCATGGCTTAATTATGGTAAAATCATCGTTATCAACCAACTCGTCCCAAAATCGAGAGCTCTTTTTTATGGGTAATGATGACGTAATTATCACCAGGTGGTTGTCATTCATTGATGGGAAAAATAAGTTGCAACACGGGCTGATCGAAGCACACTCATAAAATAAAGAACAATTAATTGGAATTGATTATTTTGTGTTTTCAGTAGAAACAGGCCCAATTTTAAATTTGGTTTCCAACTAATTGTATAGAAGATTTATAGAATATATATATATATATATTTATAGAATATATATAAAAAACATTGAATATTATGTATAGCAAAGTTGAATAGAAAACACTACTGTACACTTTTCTGTGATTTATGATCCATTATTTATATTCATTGTACCTATCCTATTATTTGCCTGTTATTGGTATCATTAATATTTTTATTGTTAGTATTGCTGTTGTTGTTGTTATTACAGTAATATGCTTATGCTAAAGGCATTTGTTTTCTTTGCCTATTTTGCTCATTTCTTCTTCATTTTCAAAGTCAATACTCACCAGAAATTTAAGTTGTATTAAGTTCTAGTGATCACTAACATTTTGTATAATTGTAAACATGCAACATATTACAACATTTATTTCCTTTACTATACATTTTTACTAAAATTTTATTTTATATGTTATTGATTTTGATTTGAAACAAACTGATTGAATTAGAAATAGAATAGAACTACTAGGCTGGCCTTAAACCAGTGAAAATAGCCAAAATGCATGTACATCTAGCTGTCATGTGTAAGGTTTGATTGAGTGCTACAATACTTGATGATATGTTCATTCATGACAATGCGAGTTGTGTGGCCGAACGGTAAAGGCAGGGAACCGTGAGCCATAGCAATAACAACAGCATGGGTTCGAGGCCCG
>JAOTQE010012768.1:0-10971 GCA_025631205.1 Nesometra sesokonis | reverse complement strand
GAACTTAGGAAACGGTTTATTATTGATAAAGGCAAAATAAATTGAGTTGAAATCGAACAGCACTACCGGCCTTCCATTGGGTGAATAGTCACTCCCACAGATGATAGGGCCCACTGACAATCAGGCCCAAATGATTGAAACCACATAGAGACGATCGGGCTCAACTCGACGACTATTAAAATCTCATTCCAAATATGATTTTGTATATTACTAAACCCAAAACTTTGAACATGTATTTGTCCATTTAATAAAAAAAAGAAGTTATAAAATGTTATGGCTCGGGCCCAGCAACGATCGACGCAAAATATGATCTGGACCATAGGGCATGCCGGAGCTAATGTGCTTTCGTACGCCAACCTTAAATGAGAGGTTAGGGTTAACATATTTAAGGTTGGCGTACGAAAGCAAATTAATGCCGGGCATGTCATTTGTGATTTATGATCGGGCCTAGGCCAAATTAAATTTGGGCCCCGATCGCCTTGGGCCTGAACGTCATCGTCTACAACCCAGGCAGCTTAGGCATAGGGTTTTTTTATGTCAGTCAGGGGATCTTACTCATCTCAGCAGGTAAACCTCCACTTTGGGCCTAGGCCTAGCCTCCCTAAGCACATCTACACACACACAGTTCAATCAGTTTTTTGCAACTGTGTTGGGGGAACCCTGTGTTGTTGTTCTTTTTGTGAAGAATTACCAAGATTTCAAAAGGTAAGAACTTTTCAAAACACTTACCTCTTATATTCTCAATAGGGCTACATAAATTCAAAACAACAACAACAAACAGTTTTAATTAAATCCAGTCAGCTGGTCAAAGTTTGTTCCAGGACAGAGTGAAAAGGGGTGGATCGAGGGCTAGTCTTGTCCAATCCTCGTCGCACATAAACACAGCAGGTTACAAACATGTACAAAATGGCTTTGTATTTACCTATAACTAACGCATTAACCTTTCTCCCACATGATTAAAACATCCAAATTGAAATATTAATACACCAAACAGATTACCGAACATTAATATAGGGTCTAACCAACGAAAAACTGCTAATTTACTTTACAACATTGGAGAATTTTTTGGCCGACGACGTACTAAGCTGCCATTTTGGAAATAAATCTTCCTGGTTTTCATGTCACGTGACCAAACACATAGTGGCGCTATACCGGTTACAAAACTTTTGTAATAACAGAATTAAATCGGAATCACACTTTTATTTTTTCTTTCGTATATTACAGTTTAGTACAATTGCTCTTAAAACATTCAATAATGATACACAAAAAAAAAATAAAAATTTATAATTAATAGTGTAGGTGTTATTATCGCGTATGGAGCAACAACGAAATTGTTATTTATTTATTTATTTCAACAATTTGTAGAGGATAACCCTTCCAGCAAGGCTGGTACTAAGGGACCCTCTACAAGAATAAGCAAAACATTTCAATAACGAGAAATTAAAATGACAATAAGGAAAAACAATTTGTACTATAACATACAGGGTAAAGTTATATGTAAATATTATGAAGATAAGATATGTAAACTATTTTATCATAAAACTATTACAATTGCAATATGTATAGGAAAATGAAACATAGGCCTACATCATAAAGTTAAGTTTGATTAGGATAAAATATTTAAAACTACTTTTAAACATATTCAAACTGTTAAAATTGCGTATATTCATAGGTAATGAATTTAAAATAGTTGGGGATAAATAGCTACAACTTTTTAAAAATATCCTAACTTGGATCTGGGGACTCTCAGAAGCCTCGAGTAACTGCACGAGTTAGGACGTGACTCAAAATGTTATAGTTTTTTCGAATTGACCTTAATAAGCAATACAAATTCAAGCAATATAAGAAATAAAAATTATCAGGAATACCACTCAAAATGTTATAGTTTATCGTATTAACGAAAATTTGAACATTTTCGAATTTATCTTAAGATTAATAACCAATGAAAATTTAATTTGAAAAAACAAACAATTCAACAATTCTACAGTATTCTTTATAGCATCGTACGATATTTAATCAAGAAAAACTGTTTTTTTTTAGCTTTAGATACTGTGTGGAAGTAGGAACCCCGTTAGATTGCAAGTAGGCATGACTAAAATAATAGGCCTATTTTTGTCCTGAAAGAGAACCTTATTGAATTGAGCCTAATCTCAGATTACATGTGTGACGTGTCCGATTGAGGTCTGTAAATAAATTTGAAAATCAAATAAAAATTTAAAACACATTTCAAAGCAATAAATTTCATTGGTGAGCGCGCTCGGTAGTTGTATTTTTCAATATCAAGAAAGGACACACAACATTTGTTTGATTAGACTCTAGGTTTAAAAGTACGGTACGTTACTGATGGTCCACAGTCAAAAGGGCAACTTCGGGATTAGAATTTCTATGGATAAATCTATAATAATTACGAATACTTATTTACGATCATCACGAATTTTGTTAGAGCTGCCATCAGGGCCGGCGGAACGTTTTTGAAAGTGAGCGGGCACAGTGGCGGATCCAGAAATTTTCAAACGGGCGCGTGAGGACATATACCAGATCCATTTTAGGACTGACTGCGCCAGGGGTGGGTTTGGGAGGGGGAGCCCATAGAAAATTTTTGAAAATAATAAACCTCTAGACGCCCATAAAGAGCATCTTGGACTATACATTTTTTTTAAAAGTGGGGATCTCCACTCAAAAATAGGGCCTATGTGGGGAGAAGTTTTTTTTCTCTCCCTTTACATTTTTACTCTTTTAAAATTTATGACTGGGGGAGGGGCACGGGCAAGTATAGTGTAAATTGAATACCTTTTGCTGTTTATAGAAAATAAACGTTTTTAAATACTGATATGTAATATAGTAAACAGGGACACAACAAGATGGAATGAAGGGTGTGGGTCAGACTTGCGAAAACAAAGCGAGCAATTTAGACTGGGGTAAAGGGGGGGGGGGCGCCGAGGGCCCCCGGTCGGGCTCCAGGGGCCCCCGAAAAAAAGCGTTATTTTATATGCTTATAAAGATACAGAAGAGGCCATCAAAATGTTCCGTTTTCCGAATCAGCCTGTCTTGGTTGTTTCGAAGTTCGAAATTCCGAGCGAAGCGAGCAATTTTGGCTG
This sequence comes from Nesometra sesokonis, assembly GCA_025631205.1. Lineage (NCBI taxonomy): Eukaryota > Metazoa > Echinodermata > Crinoidea > Comatulida > Antedonidae > Nesometra > Nesometra sesokonis. Next base: position 7,873 of record JAOTQE010012768.1, on the reverse strand, counting down.
GGGGCCGAGGACGGCTCCTGTTCGGGGTCGAAGGCCGCGGAAAATTTCGCGTTATTTTATATGTTAAAAGAAACATATGGTCCATCAAAATGTCCCGTTTTCCAGATCAGTCTGTCATGGCTTCGAAGTTCGGACTTGCGAGCGAAGCGACAAATTTTGACTGGGACCAGGGGGCCACCGATAGCCCCCGGTCGGGGTCCAGGGGCCGAAGTACCCGAAAAATTTTGCGTTATTTTATATGCTGAAAGCCACATTAGAGCCCATCAAAATGTCCCGTTTTCCAGATCAGCCTGTCTTGGTTTTGAAGTTCGGACTTGCAAGCGAAGCGAGCAATTTTGGCTGGGGACAGGGGGCCCCGAGGGCCCCGGTAGGGGTCGAGGGACGTAAGGCCTCCAGGGCCTGCTTAGGGCTCATATGAACCACTGAATGTGATTTAGGCAATAATACTGAAATTAGATTAGAATGTGGTGACAAATCAGCTTCTTTGCAGTGTTGCATGATGCAACTTTTTGAGCCCCTCTTCGCATAATTACGATTTTATTGTGAGGATGTAAGTGAGAGGGAAGCCATTTGCTTACATCATGTGCACCTCTTCAGACAAGAAAATTGTAAGACTTTTTAATGTTCAAATAATACATAAACTCTATGAAAATCTTTAAATCCACTTTAATCCCCATGGTTGAGTCTGAGGTGAGAAAATTTTAAGAAATTTGGATTTCTAGCATGCTGGAAAATGACACTAAGTATTAAAGTGTATAAAACATTTAGGGATCTGCGTAGACATTATATATTTTCTGCCAAAAAGTGGGGAGGGGCCCCTGCCGCCCACCCGGTTCCGCCCGGCCCTGGCCCAACGGATTATGTTGTAAACATTTTTATTTTACCTAATATGTGAAGAATAATTTGAAAAATCCCCTACAGTTTCATCGAAAACCTTTGATTTGTAACAGATCCTCAGACCGATTTAGACAGGACATTTCTGGAAATCTTAGGTTTTTGGCTATTTTAAGCTCGGTTATCACTCGGAAACTAGTTTTATCGGAAATATAGAAAATATAAAACAAATCCAATCGAAAATTGGCTGTTATCGGCTATAGAAATTAACTAGCTACGCAGTAGAGTGATTTGACCGTGGTTTGCTGACGGATAGCAAAATGAACGTTTTCATGCCCTACGCCATGTAACCATGTTAAGCCCCCTCTCCGTCACTGAGAATGGTTGGATGGATGCATGTAGGTAAATAAAACAGGGACGTACCCAAGAATGGTGGGTTGGGGCGAATAGGTGCTGGATGGGCAGTGGGCACTGGGCTGATTTTTAGCATTGTACAGTAGTTGCACATTGGTGCAATGATAACGACACACGTTTTTATATCCCCACTCAGATCTGATACATGACATATTGTTCTTCATCGATTTTACTATGGTACTAGTTATTAACCAGCATGCAATATACCTGCCAACTTTTTCCGATCTCAATGCGACACTGTTCAGGATGGTACAGCCTCAATTCCACAAGTTGACGAACAGATTTATTTTTTCATGCTAAGACGTGAAGATGTTGGAAACATTTATAAGCTATTTTCACCTTTCTATTTCACTGTTTGGGTTTTTCTGAGATGTACTGGTCCAATATTAGTATATTTATTCTTCTCATGCGTGAGAAAACGGATGTATGTAAGAGACGTCCAAAACGGTGCACATGACTCGCGCATTATGCGTGAAAGTTGGGACCAAGCGTATGTTATTTTATTTATATTATTGTACAGTAAATAGACCCTACTGTAAAAAACAGACCCTACTGTAAAAAACATATACCTCCAAAGCAGACGAATTACTTCAACAAATAAACGCACAGAAGAATAAATCAAGACGATGACACGCACGTATTTATTTTCTTTTTTTTAATAGCATTTTGTATTCACACACAATCACAAGCGAATTGAAAGAATACATCTCATTTATCAACTAGCATTTCGGACACATTGCATTCAATTGAGACTATAAAAAAACAAACGAATAATGGTTCGCGGATTTTTATTACATCAATGACTACAGGAGTCAAAACCACTTCTTAAATTCGTGTTTTTTATTTCTCAATCGACAACAGACAAGTTTCGCAATTGCGCCCTCAACGTCAATTTGAGGTCATATCAGATTTTGTGCCTCTATCGATTATTTTGTCTGTACATTAAAATTTATACAGTGTACATACATATACACAGGCCTACTATTTTCCACTACATTATTTACATTAATAAACATATCATAAATATAATCAGATACACTGGGGGCGTATTTAATATAGTTTTGCTCATACTTTTTCTAAATGTTTATTATGGAAATTATTTAACAGTATAAGTTATAGTAGTAGTATTAACTGTATTCTACCTAATTAAAACCAAAAGTTTCTGAAAGCTATATCTATGAAACATAAATGTAACAAGTTAACTAAACAACAGAAAATCTAGTATAGTACCGATAATGACATTTGTGATAATTTAAATGGTGCTAAGTGTTTTAAAAAGTTAACAAATTATCAAATATATTTTCATAAATATGGATTGCTATGGTTACATATTGATTTCAAGACTAGCTATACAAGCTGCTCTATTATAGACATAATATAACAATCCCCTCCCATTCCCCCTTTTCTAGTTACACTATGACAATCATTGCTGCAAACAATGATACGAATCAGAATTTCTACAACTTTAGATCCAGCAATATTGCAATGCAATATTTTTTTCACACATTTCTTTCTTCTCTCTAAATTTGGCCTTTTGCATTTTATCTTTAAAATACTTGCTAAACATACTTTACAATGGTTCCTATTTACAAATAAAATTGCATTTTTCATAAATGCAAATCAAAAGTACAACAAAATACATACTTTCTTACCGATTATAAGCAATAATCTTGTTCTTGAACATTTTCAAATGTAACATCTACACGTTCTACAATTATTGTAACACACCCCCTCTATGTTATATTTATTGGTAATGAATTTTATTATTTCAATAGGTTATTGATGGATCAGGATTTTACAACAAATAGTTTTAATAAATATATATAACATTCGCGGTACACCACGTATGTAGTTGTGAGCTACTCAACATTTCGATCAATGTATTTCGATCATCATCATCATCAGGAGATGAGAGCTCTCACTGCTGATGATGCTCGAAGTACACAGATTGAAACATCGAGTAGCCCAACAACTACAACTACAATTTAATACATGATATCTGTAAATAATGAAATCATACAATTATTTAAACAACAGTGACTAGATATTTTTTTAACTATCAATTGCAAAAAAATCTGTTACCATTATCACATTTGACTGAACCAAATTAACAATTTGTGCTGTGTAAATTAAAAGATGTCCCTTGAAAAATGACAAGGTTCTAAAAATTAACATTGAAATTACCTTGCTCATTTTGAAGTAACAAGTTAAAGAGAAACGGAAGTATTTTAAATATGTTAACCCTGTTTTTTTTTATACGCTAGAATGAACAATGAAAACATACGTAGACTGTTAGCAACTTCTTCTTCTAGAAATTTAGGTATTAAAGAAGAATTGTCACTTTAAAAAAATGGCAAAATGATTTTGAAAATAAGTTTATTATTTTGTAGAAATATAACAAGTTTTAACTATATATAGCCTTTTGATACTTTTTGCCTATTTGTAGCATACAAAATTACACATTTAGGGGAAAATATATTTTTCCTTAAATTTGCAATAAATCTGCAAATTCTACAAATCTGCAAAGAGCATCAAGAGGCTGGCAGCTTCTATAAAGTTATCATTTTGAGTTTATAAAACTTGTTAAAAAATGTTTATCTTCAAATTCTTAACTTTGATATTCTATTATTGTGAGCAAGTTAATTTTAATATTAATGTTGATTTTCTGGTCTTTTACATTACATCTTTAAAATGATTTAAATAATTAGATATAACTCATTTGATAACCAATGTTTCTCCTATATATGTAAGGTAACATCAAAAGTCTTCATAGGATTCTGGGTTAAGTTTTCATTAAACAAATTATATAAATATTTTCTTATAATACTTTTCCAATACCTTCCTTTACAGAGCTCAGAGAACCTCCTAATATTGGTTTGCCAATTGGTTAAACTATTTTTAAATATTGGTTGGTACAAAGAATTTCCATTTGCCAACATATGTGGAAAGTGACAGGTCATCAATTCATTTAACCTGTAGCCTGTCAAGCTACATGTTTCACATATAGTTGCCCTGTGTAAACTTCTGGTTGCCCCAGGTGTCGGGCAAGTTTTCAGGTTGACTAGAATAATTGGTGTGTTACCAATGTTTACTCCAGTAACACAATCAACCTATGAAACATGTCAGATAATCAGGAAATACATCTTGTTTGAAAATTGGCCTGGGGAGGGCATTAGATCCCTAGAAACAACACAAAATTTGGCACTGGGCTCCTTTTATCCAGAACCGACCCCCTCTACCCCGCTCCACTTGATCTGCCCATGATGCTATAAACTTACAGCAGAATAAAAAAATAAGTATACAAACAAAATGAACACAATAGCATTATGTCAATGTCTGGGGTAATTAGAAAGCGATATTTACCATATCGTACCCTGGTTGAATAAGGAACTGTCAGTTGTGGAATGGGTTTAAATGAAAAACAACAGTTGGAGTATATTATTTTGTACGTAAACTCAAATACGGGTGTATAATGTTATACTTGGATCAGAATAGTAATTAGTGCAATATGTGTAGTAATTACTAACCAGTAATCAAGATTCTAATCTCTATAAAAACGAGAAAAATTTTACAGTATATATAACTTACAATAATGTAGGTACACCAATTAGATCACTAATTAATCTTCTGTTCATTTATTTACTAACAAATACATGTCATAAAAATATATATAACACTAAACAAATATTCTTGTAATCCACAACTTCTTATTTTAACTACAATAGATTGGTAAGTAAAATATCTTTTAAATAACACACATCACAGTAAATAGTTACAATCATATAAACCACAAAAAATCAATTTAATAAGTATTAAATATATAAACTTAACATTCATTATAGAAACACTAAAGATTCACAAAACAATATTTCTTTTCAATAAACTTAAATGAGGCCTAAAATATACTTTGTTTGCCCTCCCCTTTTTACAGGCAGACAAAAAAAAATCTGTTTTAATGAAGTCAAAAATAGCATTGAAATTCTGATTTATTCTTCTGATGCTCGACCCCAGTCTGACTTTTTCTACCCCTCAAGGGGGTGCTTAAGCACCCTTAGCACTCCCCCTGGATACAACACTGATGGCACATACTTGTTGTAAAGCATAATCCAATTTTAAGAGTGGTGTCGTAGCTTGGTGGTTAACCTGTTTGCCTTCCAATCCCAAGCAGTGGTGGCGCCAGCAATTCCCCCACAGAAGCGCAATTTCGAGTTGGGCAAGTAAAAAGAATGTTATTGGCCGTATTTTGCGGGCCTTTTTAGGCCATTTTGGTGTTTGGCTCTTGACGTTACACTAAAAAGCCCCGACAAAACCTTAACATCTCCCCGACAGGGTTCTCCAGACAGGGGGAAAAGGTCCCCCAGCACCCCTAGCCCCCCCGTAGCACCGCCACTGATCCCAAGGTCACTGGTTCAAACCTTCCTGCACAATAAGTTTATTCCAATGACCTAACAATGCCACTCCTAAGCTCTATAACAAGACTTACTTTTGAAAGCATGACATAGTCTTGTAAGTGGGAAGAACATTTTCTGTTTGATGCGACTTAAAATAATAATATAATTTTTTAATTCATAACTGGGCTTAACTTTGTTTTCATGGTGTGAGGGCAAATATAGTATTTTTTAGGCTTATGAATTTGACACATATTATTCATGACGATACAATCTCTTGCAATAAATCAAGGACATTTTATAACCTAATCCACAATTCTAAGCGTACATTATTAAAATAAGTATTATATAGAAAATAATGCTTAGTGATGGGTATTGTTTGTCATTTTTTAGGATTACCACTTATAGACATTTTCTAAAAGCCATATCGACTGGCTTGCACAACAGATGATGCTATGAAGTAAAATATATCAGCATATGAAGGTACTGTATAGGCCTATTTAGCCAAAAAGCATTGTAACAAGTGTTTGAAAATTTAACTTGTAATATGCCACCGAGCACCCATAAACTAACATAAGTTATCCCAATATATTTAATGAGATTAATACAATTTTCCACAGTCTTAAACTCAGATCAGACTATGAAATTTTCTTTAACGAGGTATCCTTACCAAGTAAGAAAGTATAATGCATACTCCAAGCAATGAGATACACGCCATCGTGACAGGATTCAATATTTCGACATAAATTATGTCATCATCTGGAATTTCCTGACATAATTTATGTCGAAATATTGAATCCTGTCATGATGGCGTGGATCTCATTGCTTGGAGTATGCATTATACTTTCTTACTTGAAGTTTAGTGGACCTTTCGGATGTCCTTACCATGTATGGGTTTATGAAAGTTTTTGTCGAAAAAAAATGTGACATTAAGGACACTTGAACCTTTCAGTCTTCATTGCTCAGTAGGCTACTATTTGTGAAAGTGTCCTTGGATTTATTACAGGATAATGAGGTGTTAATAATTTTTAGTTGCTTGTAGAGCTGCAATCTAACATTAGTTTATTTAGGGCGAATCGCCCTAAGGATTTTTACAATAAAAAAAAGATTAAGATTTGTGGCTCTGCAAGCGACTTAAAATATAGGTGGCTTCCTTAAGCCGGGCACTCAATGCATCGTGCGACGGTTGTACGACGGTCGCACGACTAAACCATTGTTTCCTGTGTGTGTGTGGTTGCCAGACACGATGACAGTCTTCTACAGTCTTTTTTTTGGTGATTTCCCCGTTGAATCACAAAAAACTGTCGTCAACAAGTATAGGACTCTCATCGCGTCTGGCAACCATACACAAACAGAGCGACTGTTTAGTCGTGCGAACATTGTACGATGCAGTGAGGCAGGCTTTCACAACCACTGAATTTGAGTATCTCAATGCTATTATTAAGCCCACATTAACTCAAATGAAATGGAAAATCTATACTAGAGTAATTATGGAAAAACCAATGTATATTATTAAATTTAAAATATTGATCTTGTGATTGACAATCTGAAAATATGTTACTAAAGTAATTCAATTATCTTTTTAATAATAGTTAGTATGATTATTATGGCAATTATGTGCATTTTCAACAACGTTAAGACTGCAAAATTTTACATCTTCTATGTATAATTAAAAATTACCCTGATACAACATTATAGTATTAATCTTCTAATGAGAAAGAATTACTATGGATTATATAAATAAATTAATGGATGCGGTATGAAGCATTACATTATAGTAGTAAAATATTATATCAATGTTTATTACGGCCATTTTTACTAATTTTAACCTATATTTTATATTAACTCGTGAGCTAAGTTATCTCTATCATAAGATGTTCAATCGGTTTTACAAGTAAAAGTAGAGATTTATATGTACTGGTAAAAATTTACAGAAATGATAATTATACTTCTACACTACATAATTTACGTACCTCATGAGTACTTTCAGATGTACTATTGCCGTCTTCAGCTGATGTTCTGCTGTGATCTGATCACAGCAGAAAAATCAGCTGAAGACGGACATAGTACCCGAAAGTACTCCGTTAAAGTATAATTATAATTTCTTTGAGGTTTTGTAAGGTTTTCCTCTCAATAGTCCATAGGTTTCTTTTTGTGAGGGATTCAAGTAAGTAGAACATTTTTGTAGGCTTCAGTGTAAAAGTGGCAATTATTTACCCTGTGTTTCCTTACAAACA